>JXCR01132601.1:4450-43303 GCA_002079205.1 Phalaenopsis hybrid cultivar
ATGATATTCAATATATAAGAAAACATCATTCTCCTTGTCAAGAAATTATAGNCTGCCACTCTGAAATCTCCAATTCTACGCCTGATAATATTATTTTCCTATTTATTTGCACCTAACTTCAAAGGGCATTGACCTCCCTGAATCTTGGATGTAATCTTCACTTTAGTTGTAAAACTATATTTATTTGCACCCAATTTCCAAGGGCTTTGACCTCCTTGAATCTTGGATGTAATCTTCACTTTAGTTGTAAAACTCAACCATTTCCCTATTTATTTGCACCCAATTTCTAAGGGCTTTGATCTCCCTGAATCTTGGATGTAATCTTCACTTTAGTTGTAAAACTCAACATACTTCCAATGGCTTTGACCTCCCTAAATCTTGGATGTAATCTTCACTTTAGTTGTAAAACTCAACATATTTTATTTTGACCTCCATAAATCTTGGATGTAATCTTCACTTTAGTTGTAAAACTCAACATATTTTAAAACCTCCCTCAATCTTGGATGTAATCTTCACTTTAGTTGTAAAACTCAACATATTTTAACAAATAATTGGTCAAATTGAAAGCAAATTAAGATCAAAGTGAAAAGATCATCACAATTTCTTAAACATTATTGGCCAGATTGAAGGTAAATTAAGATCAAAGTGAAAAGATCATCACAACTTCTTTAACATTTATGACCAGATTGAAAATAAATTAAGATCAAAGTGAAAAGATCATCACAATTTCTTAAACATTTTTTTGACCTCCATGAATCTTAGATGTAATCTTCACTTTAGTTGTAAAACTCAACATATTTTAACAAATCAATTGGGCCAGATTGAAAGTAATTCGGTTGTAAAACTCAACATATTTTAAACAAATCAATTCCAGATTTGAAAGTAAATTAAGATCGAAGTGAAAAGATCATCACAATTTCTCAAACATTTTCATGGCTTCATGTAAATTAAGATCGAAGTGAAAAGATCATCATAATTTTTTTAAAATTTTCATGGCTCCAATAAATTAAGATTGAAGTGAAAAGATCATCACAATTTCTTTAACATTTTCATGGCTTCACCAATTCAAATTACCAAAAACATTTTCATGGTTTTGCCAATTATTCACTTTAGTTGTAAAACTCAACATATTTTAACAAATCAATTGGGCAGATTTGAAAGTAAATTAAGATCGAAGTGAAAAGATCATCACAATTTCTCAAACATTTTCATGGCTTCAGTAAATTAAGATCGAAGTGAAAAGATCATCACAATTTCTTAAACATTTTCATGACCTCCCTGAAACTTAGGCCTTTGCACAATCATGTTGTACAATATAAGTCCTAACTCTTTTTAGGATTATGAGATTTTTTGTTTGGTACGACACAAACCCCTATATCTTCCTAGGCTATTTGCATGATCGTGTATCGTGCAAATATAAGAATTAATTTTAATAATTAGCAGAAGCAAGCATCAAATAAATATCACTTCCAAAATACAAAGCCAAACAATATGATAGCTTAGGAATTCATTGAGGTTCTCCTCAAAATCTGCGACACCCCTAATTTTTGCTATTTTGATCTCCAAAAATAATTGTTCCTATTTGAGTCATTTTCACTTGATTTTTCTCATAAACAGTCATGAAAACTCAAATTTGAATTCTTGAAGATGAAACACCTGATCTTAATCAAGAGTTTTCTTAAGTGATTTTGGTCATTTACGATGTAGTTAATTATAAGGGCTTGCCTCTATAGGGAATTAAGAACCCAGATAATCTAAACCCTATCTAATGTTTATATTAGATAAGGGAATTTTAACTCACAAATTTCGCAGACTAAATGAAAGTCTTAAAATTCTTAGTTTATAGAACTGAGCCTATTGTCAAGTAATACACTCATCTCTCGAAATGACTATCATTTGTGGTATTGTGCTGATTATTTAAATCATTAGACATATGAGATCTGTTCAGCCTTATCTTTTAAAATTAAAACACAGTTTTCAAAATTATAAATTATATACCTATTAAACTAAATAAATAGATATATTTTTTAAAACAACTTAAAAATTGACCAACATCGCCCTTTGCAAATCTCTTTCAAATTTAGTATGACATTCACGTCTTATTTTTTCCCTTAACATTCATTACAGTATTGAAGGTGTTATCAAATAATTTTTTTCTCTATGTGCATGATATTAATATTTTGTTTGATCATTTTATCCTTCCAATAAGGTAGTGCCAAAAAATGGACTTTTTTGTCCGATTATGAATAATACCAATGCTTGATGAATGATGTGAAGAAAACTCAAAGAAAAATTAATCTTTGGAATGAACAATCTGAAATAAATCTTCTCCAACAAGCCTTGGAGGTGGCGCTGATTTATCAGCATTCATATTCTTTCTGAAGGGATGTTCAACGTTTAAAAAATATATGGTGACAGTCAAAACATGACATCTTCCTGTCATGCTGAAGCTAAATATCGTAGATGAATTCATACAATATGGATAGACTAACTTTTCCACAATGTTCCACTTATATAACATTTTATATATAAGAATATACAAACATAATCAGTTTACTATTTCCGATTTCTTCTAACAAGAGAAAATTTTACCCAGAGAAGTTCTTCTTAAGTTTGTGGTGACTATAGGTGATGAAGTTGTTAGATATCTCCATTAGTGTAGATGGTGTACATCAACTTTATAGATGATGAACGTCAATGGTGTACATTAACGTTATAGATGATCATGCCTTATGAATCACTCTTCTAAGCAAAAAAGTGTTGACATTATTGGCAATAATTGACGATAAAATTTTTGGGAATTGACATTAACATTAATGATGTGTATTGCCTTATAAAGATTAGTGTACTTTGATATTGGCAATGAAGTCAAAGGGTGACGATAGTTTAGCGATAGTAGTTCGGGTAATAGTGGTCGGAATACTATAATCAGGTGGCAATAGTCAATAGATCGTGGTTGGGCAAAGTTAGTTGAAGAACACAATCGAGTGATGATAGTCGACAATTCATATGTATTTACACATATTACTCAAATCATTAAAATCACATAAAAATAACACTATTACCGAGGGGTGCAAAAAATTGACCCAACACGCCAACATGGCTCGAACTTCACACAAAAAAATTTGGTTAGGGTTGACCCGTATATCAAAATTCATGGCAAAACCCTAACTCATATTTTTCAGTCTTATCAAATTCTGAAAGATTTGATCACAATGCATAAATGCATTGGTTCGATAATTCAAAAAATTATGTGGGTGCTTGATTTGTAAATTTTAATTTAATTATCTCACCAAATACCTTTATCTCAAAAGATCTACTTAACCTAAGATATTCTAGAAATTAAGAACAAAATTATTCTAAGAAAAAAAAAATCAAAATTTGGAATTTATATTAAAACAAAATCAGAAAATGAAAAAGAACTAACAAATTGAATTAAATAAAAACTTAGAGTAATGATTGAATCGAGATTATATTCGATTTGACAGGAAGAAATCGAGATATGACGAAGGCAAGCATAAATGAGAGCAAAGAGCCCCGATGGTCCGTATGGTTCGCACAAGCGAGAAAAATGAAAAAGATTTAGGGCGTCGATTAGCATATATGAAACTTTTTCGACGGCTTTCCGACATGTTAATGACATTAGTTTTTAATAACATACTAAACTGACGGGTTTAACCATCAGTTAATATCAAAAGGCATAGAAAAATAAATGTTCAAGATTTCTAACGTAAGTCTGCATGAACCGACTGCATTGACCTTTAATGATTTTTAAAAGCCATCAAAAATTTGTTTTGATATAAAACTATAGTTTTTTTATGCCGGCAAGCCGTCGAAATGAAATTAAATACAACCCAATGCAAAGATATCTAAAATAAGTTCAAAATTTCCGAAGAAACTTGGTCGTCAATTTTCTCACAAGTTTTAGTTTTTTTCTTGTAGTGAGGCTTCGTAATACTTATTTGGTTAGCTAACTTATATAAGAGTGTAAAGGCATATTTGGGATGATTTTAATTATTTGAAAGGAGCAAACAATTTTTTTTTTTTGAAAAATATATATTTGAAAGCTATATTAGATATTATAATTTTTTTTTTTGAAAAAGAAAATCAAATGTCAACTTTTTTACTACTATGCCAACATAATAGATATGTTTGTTTAATATTAATTATTATGACAAAAATCTTTTAAAATTAAGAAATCTAAATCCAAATTGAAGCGTGGAAGCCATATAAAGTGAAAAATCTTTGAAGTACTCCACCAAACTACTAAAATTTCATTTTTAGCAACTCAAAGTCTCTGATGATCGTTTTGGGTATTATAATTTTTTTTGTTCAAATGATCAAAGTTTAATTTTCCTTACATCAACATCACTATAGAAAATATGAATGTAAAAGTTGTTTGTTGAGGCAAAATTCTTTTAAAGCAAAAAGAAAGTTGTGGATCAAAATAATGATGTGGTAATAGTTTTAAAAACAAAGTTTTAAGAAAGATGTCCCAAAATAAACTAGAGCTTTTGTTTGAGGCAATTTCTTTACTATATTCGTCGTTACAATTTTGTTGGATAAAAACATTTTCACAATTTTTCTTTTATAATTTAACCTTAAAAAATCAACCACAGATAACAGAGTCAAGTCATAACAAAGGATTAACAAGTTTATTTGCTGCAAACTGATAAAATCAACCATAGATAACAGAGTTTGAATCAGATTAAAATTTCTTCACTTTTTAAATGATAATTACATACTTTTGATTCATTAAACATTAGTTCAAACATGAATCAAATTATATTCAAGCAATGCTTGAATTTATGTTTTGACCTTATTCAATTTTTATTTAAATATTATTCAACCACCAATCAAACTTTTTTAAAAAAATGTTCTAACCTTGTTTAAATGTGTTTATAAAGTCAATATATTTTAGCCATGGATCAAATAATGCTCAAGCAAGGTTTGCTATTACTACCCAATCATAAATTGAAGTGTTTTCTAGTTCAAATATTTTTTATGCGCACTATAACATTGGTACATTAGAGTGAGTGTAATCACATTAACAAGTTACAAGCAATATAATGAAACAATTATAAGGCATCTAGATGTATTTTAAGAAAAGTTTTACAACAAACAAAATATAGAGTGTAATCTAACAATGCAATTTAAGAGCTATAAAATAAAATTTGTAATACAAGTGAAGTAAATTTAGAAGTAATGTAAAATAGGTTGATGGAAGAATAAATTTACTAAAAAAAAACATTAGAATAATAGTTACACTTATGAGTTTATATTGCACTGAAATAACTCTACATATAAATAGCTCTTACATAGTTTTATATGGCATATTGTAGTGAAATATTATAGTGTATACACTTAGGTGTAATCTTGGGAATATTGTTTCTTAATAATGTATATGTCATATTGTATTGTGTACACTCTAAATTTTTCATGATCAAGTTTTTTTTTTTTATTATTTATAATTTTGTTAAAATTCCAAATGGAATTACTTTATAATAGACATAATTACTTATTACTCAGGTGGCCTCCTTTATCTCTAAAATGATTTAGAAAAGAAAAAGATTTCTCCATTATCAAATAACGTTGACTTCTCAAGCTATTAGGGAATCACATGCAACAAAAATTTATCATTGCATACAAAGTCTATGTTGACATACTAGAAGGGTTCGAGTCACACACATCATGCACTTCATCTTGCACTATAGATTTGATGAAATGGTTCATCTAGCAAAATGATGTCAGGTTCATAGATTGCTGGATAACATCAAATTTTACCTCTCATTAGAAAAAATAAGGGATATTAACACTTTAAAATTTAAGTGCAACTTACTATAAGGAATACTTATCAAAATCTAAATTTTAAAAAAAAATTAAATCTCTCACCTTACTATCTAACCAAATACTTGGACTGTTGAAGTATATAACTACTAGAACCATATCTCACTTTCACTACCTACTTTTATATTTCTCAGCTTAGAGTTGTAACCATTCACATTATCTAAGATTAAAAAGTATTTACTTATTTACAACTTTCTAAAACCTACTAAATGTACATCACTCTTTTTTTGTATATTATTAAAGATGTAGCCAATAAGAAGCCAATTTTACACTATAAGTATCTATATCTCAAAGTGATTAACTTATTATGGGCTTCATCTTCTCCTACTCCTCCTGCCCTAACTTATACTTTTTTGTTACCTCATCTCCAACCCTATCTTAATGAATGTATGTATCGGTAGCAAGTTTCTTATTCTTATTTTGCTCCTCTTTATATACAAAATTAGGAATAATATGTTGATTAAAGCATTCAAAAAAAATTTTCCCCAACTTTATTTGATTACACTCCATCATAATATGTTTGCCCTCAATGCCAAAAAATATATTTTAATCCTTAATAAGTACAAATGGTATAACTCATTGTTAATTTTGCTTTTAATACTTTCTCCAAAATAAAAAATGGAAATGCTTGCCTTCATCTTTACAACTACAACTTGGATAGGTTGAGAAGGAGTATATATCATGAATTTATAAAAAGTCATCTTAAACAAACCTCCGTATTAAATAAGATAAATAATCACTTGCAATTAATAAGTTAAAAATTAATGATCTATCACCAAAAAAAAAAAAAAATCTTAGGTTAAAATAATGAAATATACTTGCATTTTAACTATCAATAATAAAAAGAAAACTCTTTTGTTAAACCCTTGGTATATTATTTATGCTTTGTCATCTAGAAAGTCAACATATCTCCTCCATAATGTTCGGATTAATTCATTAACTTAGCACAATACAATAATGTTATTTTTACCCTATTATAAAGTATCTGATTGAGGCATCCCTTTAAGGAAGTGGCCTCATGACGCATCATATCTCTTTTCATACCTTGTTTGATTTTCTCATATGTTAGCCCATCATATGTGCATCATATCTCTTTTCACAGCCTCCTCAATATTTATCCGAGGTAAGCATCTTGGCGAACATAATATCGTGTTTGCTATGATTGAGAAACATATCACCCACGAAATAATATAGTTAGAGTTCTTACATATCCTATATCGTAGTGCACTCCATGAAATATTTCTTAGTGCCTATATTTTTTTAAAGTATTGTCAGTGTCTAGGTAGTTCTCTTACATAGTACTACTTTTGCTCATCAATTTGAACTTCACATAATAATATAATATTTGTAAGTTGTATCCCAATGATTAAAGAAATTCCAACAATGCAAAATGGGATGTTCTATCATCCAATATTGAACACAACGGAGGATCCCATCTTCATTAATTACCCTTAAAACCAATTACCCAAACTTGATTTTTATATTTTTATTACTTTACATAAACTTCAAAATATGAATTTTATTCTTCAGAAGTTAATAATAATAATAATATTTTTTATGTGTTATAAAAAATTCGAATGTCATCTATATAAAATTAAAAATTAAAAATTAAAAATATAAAAATTGTTTGGTATTTATATAAATGCCTCCAGAAAAAACATGCTATATTATAGAACGCATTTTCTGTCTGGACTCCTGACGCAACTTTATGTGCGGCGTAGATTATTCTTGAGTTATTTTCATGTTTTTTTGGGTTATTTTCAGTAATTTTAAAATAACTCAGAAATAACATGTGGTATTTATTTTTGAATTATTTTGATATTATTAAAATAGCAAAAAGAAAAAAAAAATCTAAAAATAAGATGGACACACAAATTTTTTTTATTATAACCGCGACAAATAACCGATTACCTGCTGCTCTGGTTTGGCATGACAAAATATTGACAGGTACCAAGCAGAAGGTTTCTAGGGCAAATCTTTCGTATATACGAGCGAACTTAGCGAGCACATAGAGGAAACATATCAATGAGCGATAGGCGGATTCAGTGGTGTTTAATAGGAACGAGCGCTCTCATTGGGTCACTCTGCACCATTGCCGCTTTGAATCTCTTCTCCAGGTATTTAGTGTGGTGGATGGCATTTCTAGTACTGTTTATCATTGGGTTCTGAGCAATGACTTTGAGTTCAAAGATCAATTAACCCGTCAAATTTTGCGTCGAGCTTTAAAATTAATCTGGAAAGTACTGCTTTGTTCCTAATTTTTCTTAGTTCAGGAATTCTTTTTTTTCCTGGACGGTTGGAATGTTCTTCTTAAAAAAATGATGTCTGTGGTGAATCAATGGAGAAACCAGGTGAAAATGGGAGGAATACTAAAATTCTAAGTATTGGTTTGTGCAAATTTAAGTCAATAAATCTTAAATATGTGACTTTTTCATTTGAGTTTATCTTCTGACACAATAGGTGCCCAAATTAGCAATCCAAGATTCAGACGTTTTGGCGGATTGTGGGATATTCATGCGTTTAGAGCTTCAAATGGTTCACAAAGTACTAAAAATTTAAACTTAGGTTGTTTTGAATTATTTTTACTTATTATTATTATTATTATTAGTATTATTATTTTTTAATTTATTATGTTTATATTTTTATTTAAAATAAAATATGATTGATAATTTAAATTATATATGTTTTTGAATAAGCAAAATTAAACCCTAAAAAATTGTTTAATTTGGAGAATTTTCATGTGAGGCTATCATCAAACCGCGATCAAACAATCTCTGAGCCTACTTTAAATAGCGATCAAACCAAGAATGAATAATCTTTGAACCACTTTTGAATTATGATCAAACCATGTTCTAATCACCATTGACTTTGGTTGAATAACTTTGAACCACATTTAAATAATAATTGAGCCACCTTTTAACTGGCATTATCATGATTGAATAAGTCCTGAACCAACCATGAATAATTATCAAATCATGATCAATCATGTTTAGAAGATGATTTGATTATGATCTGATCATTGTTAAAAAATATTTACTTTATTTGAAGATTGTTGGACCATAGTTTAATCACAATCCAATGATGAATGCAATTTAGGGCTTGTTTGGGGTAGCTGCAGCTGTTTTAAGAAGAAGTTATTATTCAAAAAGTTGTGATGACTATTACAATTTTTTTTTCAAAAGGTCAGACATCTTTCTAGCACACACAAAATATTTACTTGCATACTATATCTAATACCTAAACTTTGATTTTTATATTTATATCACTTTACATATACTTCAAAATATGTATTGTATTCTTTAAGATTTAATAATAATAATATTTTTGATGTGATCTTAAAAATTTGAGTGTCATAAATATATAAATTAAAATTTAAATATTATATAAATAAAAATTGTGTGGTATAAATACCTCTAAAAATAACAAAGCCAAATTATAACATTCAAGATTCATACATTTTGACGGATTGTTGCGTGGTCATGCTTAGAGCTTCATGTGCTTTACTAAGCACTAAAATATAAGCTTAGGGTCGTTTTGGATTATTTTTACTTTAATTATTATTATTATTTTATTTTATTTTGTTTATATTTTGGATTTAAAATAAAATATGATTGATAAGTTAAATTAAAATATATTTTTGTTTTTTATTTCATTTTATCTTATTTGGAGGTGGGCAACCAATAAGTAGCAGCTAAGTTGCGACCATGATGATGTCGGGTGGTGGTTGGCATTTGGTGTTGGCGGTAGAGTTTGACAAAGGTAGATTACAGTCGACGGGTGGGTGTATATGGTGGTCATAGCTGTTTTAAAATAAAAAAGTGAAAAATTGTATTTAGTTTTTTTTAAATAAATTGATTTATATTTAAAAATGGAAGATTAAAAATATTTAGAAAATTTTAAACATAAATGTTTTTAAAAGCAACCTAAAAAGTCCTAAATAGGCCCTTAGATTTTTGATATTTTCATATTTAATCTGGGTTTGCTCTGATACATATGCATCTTATCAAAGTTGCATTGATTTAGGATTTAGGAAAGCACAACTTATTGATGATTCATTCACTGATATAATTGCTTGGCAGATGCTGAAGGACTAAATTTATATTTTTGTAAAATTTTTGGGCTTGTTAAGATGATATTTTTTTCCTTGTTGGTTATCGACAATAATCATTGAATGCTTAACTCTTTTATTTAAGAGCACAACAATTTTTATGTATTAGTACATATGTACATGTATATGGGTATTTAGGTAACATGGCATATATATATGTAGATATTGGCAAAACCATAGATAAATAGCTATTCTGGTTTACATTGTGCTTGGATTTTTGAAAATTTGTCCAACTTGATTTCATGTTTCTTGTGTTCTAAAGTTTATGTATTCCAAACACTAGTAGGATTTACAACACCATTGGCCAATTTGTTTTCCTTAAAGTCTTACCATTAGATTTTAAACCAATATTTGTGCTTTGATTTAACTCTTTATCAAGATTCACCGCATGCCATAATTATCATCACTGCTAGTAATACTCATCGTATAATTTTAATACCTAGTTTATAAATTTAGTCTTGTATCATTTGGAAGCTAAATCTTCTCTAATTGAGGACACCTAATTGGCCAAGCTAATCTAGTTTGAAATACAAATTTTTGAACCGGAGCTAGAATGTGATTCAGAGGCAAAACAAATTTTCTGAAGATGAAGCAAAGGACAATTTGAGATGTAAAGTTTCTTTTTGTAATTGTCACACCACTTTAGATTATTCACTTTTTTTGACAAGCAGCTCTTAATAATTTAGTTGCTATTGATTTCTATCAGAAATAAAAGTTTTTGGTTTGACTCTCTCAAAAACGTGAATGGTGGAGCCAACGCATGTGAAGAAGCATCAATAGCTAATAGGTTGATTTAGTGGTTTTTTCTTGGAGTAAATGCTATCTTTTGGTTTCTCTTTACAATTGCTGTTATGAAGCTCATCTCCATGTTTTCTTCTTTTTCCTCTTCACCTCGAATTCATTGGTTAGCTTACATTAACACCAAACATTTACTTTGTTATTGACAATCAATAATTCAACTTAAAAAAACAAAAATTTTGCTAAGCTTGACTATTTTATTTAGAAAATTAGTTTTACTTTTTCTCTCCAAGATTAGTTTTAATTTTTTTCCTAGGAATTAGTTCTTGTTTGGAATATTTGAAGAATCTGCTGGTGAAATTGAAAGCAAGAGAAACCATGCTTAAATGCTTAGCATTGATTCATCATGCAAATTCCCTCAAAGCTCAAATGTGTGAATTTCTTTTCATTCCCAATCGTTGGTTAGGGCTATTCTGTTGATTACTTCGGTAGCAATTAGTGCCAATTGTGAGACATTATTATTAGCCAAAGTAGTGATATGAGTTTCATTTGTACTTTTTTTTGATAATTTCTATACTTGGTTTACACATGCAATTTTTGAAACTTCCATTGACTTAAATCTTTAGAGAGCATAGCTTAAGCTAGGTTCATTGGTAAATTGTTACTTTGGGAGTGTCTCTTCCCTTTTCTTCACTTGAATTATTTTCTTTTTACAGATATATATTTTTTGGTGGTTCCTCCAAAAACTAACCACAACCCTCCATAACTGTGTAACTCTTTGTAGCGAAGGATAGCCAGGCCTATATTACTATATGAGTATATGTAATATAAAGGCTTTAATACAACAAACATAAGAGGCAACAACTTAGATAAAGAGTTGTTTTGGTTTATATTGTGCATGAATATGAAAGTTTAATCATTGTTGTTTAAGTATTTGCTATGCTCTAGAGTTTATGTGCACCAATCACGACCAAGATTCACAATATTTTTAGTTTATGTATTTATTTTCTTAATATTTAGCATAAATTTTTAAATTTCTTTTTTTATTTAATGCAATTCTAGTAAAATTCACCATAGAGTGTTGCCATTATCGTAAATGCTATCAATGATAATAATAGTCATTCAACAAATTTAATCTACAATATGGACTTAGTCTCACGTCATTAGCAAGTTGAATGGACTATAATTGTGGCGACCTTTCAATTGATCAAGCTGGTATTGTTAGATCACATATAGATTTTAATAAAAAATTAGTGCTAGTGAAAAAAGGAATCTCTTTAGTGGGAGCGGAAGAGTAGGCGAGAATGCTATCTTTTTACTAAGCAACTTCAATGCAATTTTTGATTATTTACTTTCTTTTTTTGTTGCTTTATCTAAATTATTTTATAAAGTTTTCTCCTCACTCTAATAAAATGGGAAAAACCTTTTTATCACGTTGGTGGCATCAATAACCATTAAAAAAAAAGATTTACAAGGTAATTCTTTTTTAACTAATGACAACACAATTAATGGAACACGAATAATTAATGGGTAGATGTTCATTCAATAAGCTTTAGTTGGAATTAGCGCTCTTTTAAGTGTATCATTGTCATTATTATTCTAAATCTCATCCCTCACCTTCTTCCTTTCAACACCTTCTATAATGCTAACCTCTCAACACAAAATTTGAGTTTGATGACAAACAAACCTAAAAAAGGGGTGCAAGATTCATGGTATAGTTAAAAATGCTATTTTTTTCTTCTGGTTTTTCTATTTTTACGTTTACTCTGGATGATTTGATTCTTCTCCTTAAGAATTGATGCGGGTTTGAATTTTTCGATATTTTATTTCTTAACAAAGGAAGCAAGATATGTAATAATTGAATTCTATGTATTGTTCCCTGCAAATTTGCTATTTTTGCTGTTGTTTTGCTTATGGCCGATTCTAGTAATTATTAGAGTAATGGATTCTGCTAATTTTGATTCACAAGTGGTGCCCAAAGTAGAGATTTAAGTTTAACTTTTTTTTTAGATAAAATTTATACTTGATTTATATGCTTTAAATTTTCTTATTTTTTATTCAACTTAAGTTTTCAAGGATTCCCTATGCATCTTGTTTAGGCTTTATTGATTTAGGACATTGAAAAACACAACTAGGTTGGTTTCATTTGAACATTTGGCAGTTTTTCCTGAAAGAATGAATTAAATTTTTTTTTTAATTATCTGTTCTTGTTAACATGATATATTTTGTCTTGTTGGTCCCAACTTCAATTGATGTTGATAGCATAGTAGAGTGACATCTAGAAAGAGAAGATAAGAAAATTTGAAGGCAATGAACAACCAAATGAATTTAAATAACACACAAATAAGTGAACTCAATTATCTCCAAGTAAGCAATCATATTTGATAAGATTTCACATAATCAAGCACAAGTGTTTCAAACTAATACCCTTGTTGAAGGGCACATCTATCATACCTCATAATTGGAAGGATGCATTTTAATAAATCAAGTTCTCAAATTACAAATTAAAATATTTTAAGCTATACTTCAATGATGATTGCTGATTAAAGATATCAACTAGAGGAGAACTCCATTATCAGAATGCTTCCAAATTTTAAAGCAAGTTTTTTTTGGGCTTAAATCTTAATAAAAAAATTTAAAAAAATCAAATTAAATTTACGAAATCTAAAAATATTTAAGCAATTTTTTAATTAAAGCTTAAAGTAATTACATATCCATCATCCACATTAATTTTTTGAATATGGCAAATTTATTATAACTTATGCTTGAAAAAAACTAATGTGATATTAAGCATACATCTATAGTTTAAAAAAAATTATGTTATTAAGAACATGACATATTCTCAGATAGTGTGATTTTACTGCAAAATGATACTATTAAATTACTGTCATGACAAAGGCCCAAAATTTTCTCAATGGCTTAATTTTCATAGGAGACTTAGGTGTGGAACTAGCTTCATTCTTGATGGCATGCAAAATTATTAAATATTTAATTTCCTTAAATATTGGGCAAAAAAAATATTTAGAGAGGGCAAAATTACGAACTTGATTAAATTATATAAAAAAATTATTAATTTTTTTATGCTTTATAGGGAAATGTAAATTCCAGGGTGGGCAATTTCCCACCCTAGACATAACCTGGTTCCACCACTATGAGGAGTGTATCATTGAATGTACTTGATAGAGCATAAAACGCTGTATTTGCTAAGATTAGTTTAAAATTGTCCCTGGATACAAACATTCATCTCAAGTCTAGGTCCATTTAGACAACGTAATGTATGACTGCTGAAAGGATCCTTCAACTAGGCTTAGTTAACTATCTCTAGAGATTTAGTTGATCAGGGTCCACTACAAATTAGGATAATGGAATCATTGGAATATGACTGGATTCATCATATTTTTAACCTTAATCCACTTTAAGGTAAATTCAATAAATTTATTATTTTTGTAAAACCAAAATTGCTGTCACTTTAGGTTAAAGATTTAGTGCTTATTGATTAGCTTTTATTGGAAGTTCTCTCTTGTGATTGGAAAATGCACTATAAGTTAAAACATTTAGTGCTTATCGATTAGCTTTTATTGAAAGTTCTCCTCGTGATTAGAAATTGTGATTAATCATCTGCGTTGTGCCTTTTAGAATGTTAAAACCAAATTATAAAATTCTTATTAAATTAAGACAAAACCTCTGGGTTGTTACAATCCAATTGCTTTGTCAAAGGTGACTAAGGATCCTATTTGATTTGGGTGATGGTTGTGCTGGTGCATGAATAATATATTCTTTGTGGATGTCCTTTTGGTTTTTGTATCTCTGGAAGTTTTGTGGCCTAGGTGATGCTGGAGCTGTCTGCTTCGTGTAATGTTGCAAAATAGGCGGGATCCCGCGATCTCGTCAAATTTTCGAGCAGGAATTATGGATTTTCACAATTGCAAGAAGCCTGTTGTGCTAAGGATCCCGTCTCCTTACCTTATTTAACTCAATTTTCTTTCCTTTATAATTTATTTTCTAATTTTCTATTTCTAATTAAATTATTTTCTCTGTCGGAATCTATTCTTGCCTTGTTATTTCCTTTTTCTTTTCATACTTTAGCTTTGATTTTATGTATTTTGAAGATTGCAATATTTGATTTATATTCTAAAAAGTGCTGCATCATTTTTTTTTTGCAAGTCGCGTGCCTATGTCTTGCTTACAAAAAGGTGGTAGATCCCCATCTCCATCCCCACCTTTTTATTTCACTATTGACCCGTTGTTTTCAATCTGAACAACTGTCAAACCGCTCAATTCTATTGTTCAACAATTGGTTTCAGTCACCAAAAGATTCATATCTCTTTCAAATGCTATTAACATTACATATTTTGATTTCATCCCTATTCTACAACTATTTTTCCGCTAAATCCCTTTATTAAACATGTTCTAGTAGCTCTAGAACAATATCATAGGGTATTAGAGCCCGATAAACCCTAAAATTTTTGGGATTTGACATTTCTACATCTATCCATAAATTCATATAACTTAAATCTTCCATAAAATCAAAACTCTTAACCGCTCCTACAATAATTCTTAGCCGTAATCTTAAATTTTCAAAAACCAACCTTCATACCTCCTCCAACAATCTGCTCAGAAACCTACCACCAAATCTTATAGGGGCGTTTGGAAACACTTTCCATCTTTTATTTTTTGTTTTTATTTTATTAACATAAAACAAAAATATATTTGACAATCATGTTTTTTTTTGTTTTTAGAATTAAAAAACAAAAAACATGTTTTGCATTCATATGAATTTTTTATTTTAAAAAATAATAAAAGAAAGTATACATTTTTTTTTTTAATTTTTAAACAAAAAATATAAGGGCCATTTACATCTAAACAACCCATTTCTTATGGAATTATATATTAAAGACCTAAACTTCACTTTCTGCATTTATACCACCCAAATCTTTCTTATCACACCAAATATACCACCATTTAAATTTGAAATACACCTTTTCAAGTAAAGCGTTATGTTTATAAAAATTGAAGTTTAGGTATTGGATATGCAAATACATAGGAATTGAGTGGTATGTATGTAAATCTTTTTTTTTTTTTTCAAAATACATATATTCCTGCTTCATTCGATGGAGCAACCAAAACTTTTAGCATCCAAATGCCCTCCGTCCCCACCGGTGCTTTCAAAGCTACACATCTTTCAACTCTCAAAACTTTCTTAGCTAACCTTTATCCAATACCATCATCTAATCACTATATTAAGCAATACTTATTTAATTAATGAATTTGGCTTACGATTATTAGCAGAGACTAAGTAGTGCGCTTCGGACCTACATCTCTCAATCCAATCAAGCACACTCCACTATACAATATAGACTAGCAAAGCAAATGTTGACCTGAAACTAAGCAAAGAAGTAATTTTTGTTAATCCAATTAATCAGAGATAATCAACCGATAAGAGATTAATTCATTAAAGACAACATAATCTGACAATTAATAGATGATAAGCGTACCTGTTAAGCCAAATTGCTGCTGCAATTAATTCAAACTAAGCAAGCAAAGTGCAGATCGGAAGTAGAACGGTCGAGGAGTTCGGAGTTCACGTTCATTGAGATAGAGAAGAAGATGAGAACCTTGGGGATGATTCCGTGAATAGAGGAACCAGCCATGGTGGCTCAACATCAGACCTTGGTGAGGGATGGAGATAAAAACCTTTTTGAGCAATGGTGCTATCCTTTGCCGACACGACAACGGTGGATCTTGCTGGCTGCGGAGGCGAAGATCAGTTAAATGGCATCACAAGTCTGAGAACAAGTGAGGGAAAATTCAGCATGCTCGTCGATGGGATCTTCATTTGTTCTTTAAGTGAGAAGAGCTGCTATCGGCATCGGTCAAAGGGATCAACCGCTGGATTGAGAGAGAAGAGGAGAAAAGTGAAAGTAACAGAAGATATGTGATATTAGGATCGGGTCGGTTGCTCATAAAACAGGTTTTAAGATAGTGAAAACTCGTTTTATCTCTTTTTAGTGTTTTTAAAAATGGTCTAGAAATTGTTTAAAAATAAAGTAATTTAAACACATAAAAAGCAAGTAAACAAATATGTTTTTAATTTTTTAGAAACAAAAACAAAAAAAATTAACAAAAAATTGTTTCAAATAGGCCCTAATCCATCGTCTAACTTTGATTTGTAATCTACATCCGTTAAAACCCTGATCGGGAGAAAAATGGCAAAATGCCGCCTATGAGAAACACTCAAAGAGGCCTCTAGAAATTTACTATAGAGGATATGCTACGAGAAATTCTTCAACTGTAACAAAGACTTGTTGTTTTTGAGATTAGAAAATCTAGAGAGGTCATCCATAGCAACAATAATGACTGGTCAGATCGAGAGGAGGAAGTGAATCCCTTCCCCAAGAAGCTTTGAGTGATGAAGAGCTGATGCCATGCCGGTTTGATATGAAAAATAAGAGGAGAAACTAAGACTTTAGAGTAAATCGGATTTTGACGGTCGCATAGATTCAGATGAGTTCGTCAAGTGACTCTAAATAGTGGAATTATTTTTTGATTACAAAGATATCACCCAAGATAAGAGAGTTAAATTGCTAGCTATCAAACTTTGGAAGAACACTTTCTTTTGGTGGGAGAATTTGAAGCGCTTACACGAGCATGAGGCAAAAAGTAAAATCATTACCAGGTCCAAGATAAAAACAGAGATGTAGTGCAAATATCTTCTCTCGTATTACTGACGAGACATGTTCGTAAAACTTTATAATCTCCGTCAGAGAGACTCTTCTGTTGAGTACACAATTGAATTTGATCAACTCATGCTAAAATATGAGTTGGTGGAATTAGAGAAGCTCACAATAATAAGTTAGTTTGGAGGATTGAAGCTAGCTATCAATACAATGGTGGAGCTGTAGTCGTATTAGTCCCTACTTAATGTATAAACCCTACTTTTTAAGGTGGGAAATAGTAACATCACCCGTGACAGCTACATCTTACAGACATAGTAATAGTACAACCAGTGGAGCATTCAAGCCGACCCCACTCGAGAAAAAATTAGTTTAGTGGAGGAAAAAAAGTATTCTAGTACTGAAAAATTTAGCCCAATCAAGAAGTGCTTCAAACTCTATGATTTTGGACACATTTATCGGATTGCCCAAATAGAAGACTGATCTCATTTTCTGAGCAAGAAATAGTGAAATATATATACAATGGAACATAAGATACATAAGAAATTGATGACGCAAAGAAGGAATATCAGTTTCCAGTTGACGAGGGAGAGATGCTATTAATCCAATGGTTTCTTCAAATTGAGCTCATGAAAGAGCAACGACGACTACACCATAATATATTTCATACTCGTACTTTGCAGAGAAAGGTTTGAAGTCTCATTATAGATAAATATACTTGTGAAAATATGACATCTTCATAGGTGATCGAAAAATTGAATTTGGTCCCACAAAAGCACACCCAACTTTATCCTCTATCTGGGTTAAAAAAAAAATGGAATAAAATCACAGTTGGCAAGGGTTATCTCATGGAGTTTTCAATCAGAGACCAAATTTTTTTCTTTCTAATTCATTTTTTTTCTATTTCTAATTAGGTTTGAGAGAACTATTTATATCTTGTTATTTCCTGTTTTTTTAGACTTTAGCTTTGATTTGATGTATTTTGGGGATTGTAATTCTTGATTTATGCTCTAAATAATGTTGTATCCTTTATCTTTTGCAAGTGTCGTGCCTGTATTTTGCTCAAAAATAGGTGGTGTATCCTCTTCGCTGTTTCATCGTCGACCCTCTATTAGTTCAAACAGTCGTCAAATTGCTTGATCCTGCTGTCCAATAGGGGGTTTCAACTGCTGAACACTTCTTACCCCTTTCCAATGTCGTAGACCTCGCATATTTTCATTTTCTTATTATTACACAACTACTTATCTACTAAATCCCCTCCTTAAACATCTTTTGGGAGCCCTAAAACTGCTTCATTAGGTCCATAGGCTATTGTGTTTTTGGTGTTTTTGATTGGACTGTAAGTTTATTAATGCATACTTATTTTAAACTTTGAAAACAAAGTAATGAAGTTAAAAATCGATCTCAACATTTCTACTCGGGATATTTAATTATTATGGCAAGCTATTCCCATTTTTTACTTTACTCTAGTTAAAGTAAAGTTTCTTTATGCATTTTTTAATTTACATAAACTCCCAGAAGAACAAACTCATGTTATTGTGTTTGTGTGGAGGTAGTATTTTGCTGCTTAGTAAACCATCTCAAATTTACAAGTCACGAGCATCCTATTAAATGGATGAGGCCTGTAACTTTATTTCAAATTTTGTTAGGAAAAAGTCAAATGTGACTCAAATTAGTCGATATAATGGACTATTTTGGATAAAGTATATGCGTTATATATATTGAGATTAAATCGTCACCCTCTTTTAATCTAAGGATTATTTTGAACCTTCTCTCTATTTTCATGGATAAAATATGCCAATAGCTTCAAATTTAATGATCATCTAAGATTTCTTATCTATTTTTTTTGTATACATGCTCTGTTCTGACTGTTTCATGTTTTTGGCTTTATGTTCTTTGATGATTATTTCAATGCTTTGTTAATACTTATTGTTGTTTTGGATATTTTGTAATATAATAGTAAGCTGGTAGCATAAAGTGGCACTTATTTTCTTAAAGGAAATAGAAGTTATTATCAGATAATAACAAGAGTACAACATCAACAATTGATAGCATTATTAGATAAAAATAAAAAATAAAATACGAAATATACTCACTAGACCAACATGATATTAGGAGCAATGCACTTTTTGTTTAATAACTCTTTTGTGCTAGAAATAAGAACCAACTAACAGAGTTATGATCACTAATATCCTCAATAATAAAATGATCATTAGGAGCAGTTATCCTAGATGGGCCTGTATAAATAATCTTATGAGTATATGTGAGGCAAATGTCAACTATTGTGCTAACATCTACAGAAGGCACTGTTCCAAGTTAGGATCTAAAGTAGATTTAAAGGTGTGTATACAAACTTGGTCAGAAGTATTCGAAGCTGTCGCAATATATTGGAAGAAAAATTTTTATTTGATGCTTGTTCATTATTGCTATGGTTTCTATAAGATTTTTGTAGCTCTAAGCGTACCCTCAGCATTGTAAGAATTTGTGGCAAAGATTTTGCTAAGTGAACAAGGAGGAATGCCTTCAAAGTGTATCTTCTGCCAGCAACCACCAGTTGCAGAATCAATCCAAATTTCTTTCTCCTAAGAGGTTGTAATATCTATTTCAAGCAGCATATACGTGGAACCATTTATTAAAAATAGAGCCAAAAGAATACATAATTGTTTGGTTTAAGTAGTGAATTCATAGAAGTGGAAAAACAATCCAAATTGGTGTAAAAGGAAGTTCCTTGCAATAATTAAAATGAGGCAACTCGTTAATTGTACGTATTAAGAACCCATCCATATTATATGATCTTCGAGAGAAGAGCTTTGTATAATCAAATTTTGTTGGATTATTTGATAAAAACATAACAATAATTAGTCAGTTAAATTTCATAATCTCCAACCAAATGGGGATCACCTGTAAATTTGTGGATAATTTTCTTATTGAAATAATTTGAGAAAATTGATAATAAGGGATAAATGAAATGGAGATGCCAACTCAAATATCTCCTTATTAAACAAAATGTGAGCTATTTTACCTAGAAAAGAAGATGACAATTTATGAGCTATTACAGGCCCTTGTTGAAAATGTATGGGGGAGGTTGAGGATAATAAGCCTCATCTCTTTCTATTAGCCTCAACAATGATTGGTTAGCACAAGGTGAGGGGTGATTCTACTGTAGTAGAAATTTTAGAAACGATAACAACCATAAGGGAAGCATTGCAACGCAATATAACTTGAGAAGCAATCGGTGATATTCAGAGCTAGAGGAAGCAAGGAGGCACATTGCTTGACTTGATGAGTATAATTCAAATTGATAAGTGGTAATTTAAATATAAGCAGGAAGGGTGTCACTATAGCTGTGGAGGTTGGAGATGGCACATGTCCTACTCCAACGGAAAACAACCCATAGTAGAGGCATGAGCGCTAAGAATAGCAGCATGCGAGTGAGAAGCATGCATGCGGAACTGTAGGGAGTGCTTGAGAGATAGACAGGTTGATGAAAGCCAATGGGCGGGCACTTGGTTCAAGTACAATTGATAGAGCCAAGTTACCATAAGTGCCTAATGTTCAAGACTACTATATGATCCGATTGTAAGGGCAAGCTGTAGCAATATTTGAGTTGAAGTTTAGAGATTGAACCGAATGTGGAGAACCGTCAGCGGAGAGTCACTAGCCAGAAAATAAGCGCCAATGAGGAATCCCTGTTAGGGTTATAGACGAAACACACAAGTTTAAATTAGAGGTTTATGCATACTCAAAAACATTGTTTGGTCTTTTATTCTCTGCCTTATTTTTCATTTCAATTTTTTTCTGCTATTTAGAAAAATAGTATTTCACTCATTATAGTAGTAAAGGACCCGCTTCTTAGCTTCTTTTCTACACACTCTCTACTAGCATCATCCTACAAAACAAGAAGCATTTCTTTTACATATCTTATGATGTTGGCTCAGTCCTTTCAGGGGGACAGAAACAAATTCAGTTGTTGAAATTTGTTTATTTGTGGTTGGGGGGGATGGGAGACGGGGCACGGTGTGGTGAGGGTGGCGTGTTCCTTGATTCTGACACGAGGGAATGTTTTTTTATAGGGCGACATATACAATATAATCTCATACAATATAATTTTATAGGGAGACATACAATGTTCCCACTTTTGGCATCTAGTTTTTATTTTTGCAACTTAGCTTTATAGCTTTGATCTTTTATTTGGAAAAAAATCCAGATTTCTAATAGCTGTGTATGATACAGTAATTTGTTCAACATTAAAAATTTAATCAAGAAAATATACCTAAAATTTAAAATTCCTTTCAAAGACTTTTCTAATTCTTTGCTTATTCTCATAAAAAGCACTCAACTTGCCTTCGGTAAATTTGGCTTGCCATAGCTTCTCAAGACATCATTCCTGCTGACATATTTCAATCTTTCTTTGTAGATAATTCCCTTTATATTTTGTTTTTGATAGATGGAGCACAAAAATGAAGAACAAGAGGACAAGCACCCTAGTCAACTTGTTAGAAGAAAGTAATGCAAGTTGTAAGTTTTGTTAGTCTTTGCTTGACTTTTCTTAAGGTTATAGTGAAATTTTTTCCTCTTATTTTACTTTGTTGCATTGTCTTTCTATAACCATATTTTATTGTTTTTTTTTCTATTGTTCAAAAATTTATTAGCGCCATTTGTCCCTGTTTGTAGAAGTTGTCAAATTAAGACTAAAGATTTGTTTGGGAGCTGTCTTGTTAAGGTTTTAATGGTAATCATAAGAGAATGCTTGGTTATATTATTGCTATTTGTTATTGATACATTATTTAGAATTATATTATAGTTTAAGTAGATGAATGTGTGGATTAAAGTGATCAAAATCATACAAGGAGAGAATTTATCAATATTGAACTATTGTTAAACAAGTAAAATTTAACTTGATAGTTGTTATGATTTCACGTTTGATAGAGTGGTTACTATCAAGATTGTTGAAGTAATTTTGGGAAATCTATGTGTAAATTATATGATGGTAAGGAGAATTCGAAGTGCGTTAAGGATGCATAAACAATAAGTTTCCTATACAGTAGATATATGCATTTAAGATTAAATGTTTGTAATGGAGTATTCTTGTAAAGATTGTAAGGGTAATACTAAGACAATGCTTAGTTACATTATTACTATTTGTTATTGATACTTAAATTTAGAATGATGTAGTATTCCAAACAAATGTATGCCTGGATTAAGGTGATCATAACCATAAAAGGAGAGAATTTTTCAATATTTTAATTATTGCCAAACGAGTAAAATTTGACTTTGTAGTTGACAAGATTTCATGTTTGATAGAGAGGTTATGAAGGCGATCACTAAGATCATTTAGGAAAATTTATGAACCTAGGGACTACATGGTAATGGCTTTAATTGCTTTAGTAAATTATGTAAATCCGGATATATACTAAATTTTGGTGTTGGTAGGATTTAGTAAATTCGGGATTTAAGATAAAATTGTGAAGAAATTGAAAATAATATGGATTTACTAAATACAAAATTTAAAAGTTACTATTTTACCATATATTGCCCCTAAATTTTATGCTGGTAAGGAGAATTGGCATTGCGTTAAGGATGTAGAAATAAAAAGTTCATTTAAAAAGGAAATATGCATCTTAAGTCTAGCAAAAAAAAATCAAATTATTCATATAATAATTATATGGAAGTCAAAATGCAAAACATAGTAAGAAAAATAATATTGTTGCTTTTGAGGAATTATATAGTAGGATGCATTAAATGTAATAAAAAATGAAATATATAAATTACCACAAGAAAAAGCAAGAAGATGAAGTGACATTGATAAAAATTGGCATTGTTGAATTTCTTACACCGTTGTGGATCTCGTGTATCGTGGAATTGCTGGAGATGGGTCGAAACAATCCTGTTTTTATTTGTTATGTTTTTTTTCTTATTATCCTTCATTTATTTTTAGTCCATTTCAAGATATGTGTCGTATTAGGGTTTGAAAGTCAGTTTTTAGAGTGAATTTATTTAGGATAGCTGCCGGCGTTCATTTTCTCTCTCTGAGGGATTTATCATACGGTTTGGGTGGTGCTCCGATTGTATCTCTCTCTTCCTAGGTGGTGGTTATCTTCCCTATTTCCTTCCGCATTCTCCCCACGCCGCTCTTGGCCACCCTTTATTGCTATACTCGCCACTGAACAACTGCTTGTTGCTGTTTTCATTGAAGTTTTCAAATTTCCGCCGCCTCGTCGCCTCAAATTACTGTTCTTTTGTGTCTCGCAGTCTCCCACATCTCCTTTCGCTGTCGCCGTCATTCCCTCTCACTGACACTGCACTGAACAGTCGTTCCTGGTTATTTTGTTGTGGTTCCAGCCGTCTAGGACCCTCCTCTCTGCAGCCTTGGAGTTGTCCAGCTACCAAGGTAGCCCCTCCTTCGCAAACTTACTCCTTTCTCGGCCTTCGCTTCTTACCTTCCCACGTACTACAACCTCTAGAACTTGCGCCGACACCCTTCCATCTTGTTGCCATCATTTAAGACAGCCGATTCTCGTCGATTTTTGTTGCATGCCTTCTGTCCGGAATCCGAGAAACCGTACTAAGCTGTTTTCTGCTTTCCGACCACATCGTTCATCATCCCCAACCTTCGAAACCCTCACCAACCGCCCTGGAGCCAACCCTAGTTGCGTGGTTAGTCGTGTTGTTATTATTTTCCATTTTCGTGTGTGATTATAATGGCCTATTATCTTTTTCAGTAATATTATTTGTTTTAGTGTTGTGGTTTGGATTAACTTTTGTATCATTTGGTATCAAAACTAGCAAAACTTTAATTCTATCTTAGGATTTCTAGCTTTTACCCGTACTTGACCCTGACCCCTTAAAAATTTTTCCCTTTGTCGATTCTCCAAATCAGCTCCCAAAAATTTTTCTTTCCCATCCTAAATCCACCTCGTGCAATCTCTTTCATCTCCCAAACGTAAAACCTAGTCACACCACCTTAGAGACAATTAATGGAGACTTGATCGTGAGGAAATGATATAATATTGTTTATGAGAAATCCATGAAGAGATGCTCAAGAACTTTTTTTGAAAAATATAAGACATGAAACCCTTCAATTGCAACAGAGGCTTGCCACCTTTAAGAGGAGGCTATCTTGAGGGGTCACATAAACTCCATTCAATTCTAGATTTGAAAATCCACTACCTAAAGATTTGGCATGAAAGCCAAAATTTCATAGCAATGGTGGTGATACCGAAACTAGTTAGACAATCAGCGAAAACAGAAAAAAAATTATTAATATTGAAAGACGATTACAATATGACACAAATGGAAAGGGGAACGACAACAACAAACCAACTCTCCGGCTAGGACCGAAGAAAAGATCCAGGAGCGATGGTGGCATCGACGAAGTGACAAAAGAAAATGGGAAGGGTGGAGGGCTATCAGATATGTGGGAAGGGTGGTTGGTGGCTGATTTGCGGGTTTGGGAGCGTGGGGCGGTAGGGAAAGCTGCAGGGAAGTGTGGTGCAGGGTGCTGGGTGATAGCGATGTTAGTCGAGCAGTAAGGGGAACTACTGTAGGGAGGTCCGACAGGCTGCAAGGGGCGATTGGGAGGGCTGGACAGGAAGGACAGCAGTAGGTTGGAGGGGAATAGGTTGCTGGAAGGCGGATTGCAAAGGTTGGACAACAAGGCAGTGGTGGACAAGGGGTGGCAGTTTAGCATGGATGGTAGAATAATGGCCGATGACTAATGGAAGGGAAGGAGAAGAGGTATGGAGGATGCGTCACTCCCTCAAAGTAGGATACATTCGAAGCACAACCACCTCTTCGGATACAACTCTAGAACCGGGAGAACAACTCCACAAAGGAATCGGAATGCACACACAAGAAAACTAATCCTAATGCAATAAATCAATAATATAAAGAGTCTCAAATAAAACAAAGAAAAGAAGGATAGAGGGAGGGCTGACGAAAGTGCCACCTTTCCTAAAGTGTCGCTCGATCGAGTGGAGGCAGGAAAGGAAGTAAATCCCGCTTGGGTTCTGCTGTATTCTGAATCGGTCGCCTCAAGCAGTGTTTATATCGGCTCTCCTATGCTAGTTGGTTCAACCGACTGACTTATCTTTTGCATATGTGAGGGAAACTCCCTCACTCGCATCAGTCCCCCGGGATTGGGAAAGCTTCAACCTCGTTCTTCGGGGCTTCTGATTCATTATCTCTAACCCTGGCGACACCTGGGTCCCACTGCCGGCCAAAGCATCTAATAAGTTGGCAACACTTGCGTGCCCATGTCCCTATCGATCCGCTCTTCTGAGACTGTGGCTCACGCTTGTACTACTGGTTCCTCCCCAAGTAACCCATGGTCGGGTTTGTCTGATGTGTCATGAGAGTAGCCTGAATCTTCCCATCCGGTGGTGGAGTTGGTGGTACAAACTTGACTGTGAGACCCTGACATCCTCTCTGGCATAATTGTCCCATGTCTGGAGCCGGTGTTTCAATCCTCTTATTCTATTTAGTCATTAGAACTAGCCCCACTGATGCCACTTTGTTGGTAAGGGTTTCTGTTATCTCGGACTCCACCGAAGGAAATAGAATGATGCACTTCCAATCCTTGGTAAAAAAATATGTGTTTTTGAATTCATCATGCTGAGCCCTCTGGTCAAACTGCCACGGTTGTCTTAACTGAAGGTGACAAGCAACCATAGGGACCACGTCACATCATACTTGGTCATGTAGTTGGCCTTCGATTGAGAACTCTACTAAACATCTCTGGTGGATGCTGATCTATTTCTCCTTCTTCAGCTCTGTCATTGAGTACGACTGTGAGTGCCTCTGAGTCGTGAATCCTAATTTCTCTACCATTTGAGTTGATGCCACGTTCTTACTGCTCTCACCGTCGATGATAAGACTGCATACCTTTTCTTTCACTGTGTAGCGGGTGCAAAAAATATTGTGGTGAAGCCATTGTTGATCTCTGGTGTCAATATCGGTCTGTAGGACAAGTTGAACTAAGAGTGCCTCTCTTCATCCTGGGGAAGATGATGTATCTCGCTCTGGTCCTCAACTGTCTTCTCCTCACTAACCTCCTTTATGGTGCTTTGATCTGGAAGTGTGACTATTCTGCTTGTGGGATAGCTGGAGGCGATGTGACTGTAGCCATGGCATCTGTAAAACTTTTTGGCCGACATAGATTTGGAGGAGCTTCCCTTCGTCTGCTTCTTCCCGCTCTGATCTAGAGTGTCACTCCCCTACCCGGGCCTACCTGAAGGATGATTGTTGCAGGCTTTGCTTCAGTTGTCTTTCCACCTTCAACGCTAGTCTCTGGACATCCCCCAACGTACAGTACTGTTGTAGTTGCACCACATTTCTAATAATAGGCTTCAGACCCCCAAGGTATCTGATTATTTTATTCTCCTCTAGCTCCTTCAGATCACACTTCATCTGCAAATGATCAAACTGCTTTATGAACTCTTCTACTGACAGATCCCTCTGCTGCAGGTGATGGAGCCTCAGAAATATATCTTGGCGGCAATGAGATGGGAGATATTTTCTCTGCATTGCTTTCTTCATCTTGTCCCACCTAGTAATCTTATCGCTGCCCTCTCGTTTCCTTTGCTTTTTTAAGTTCTCCCACCACAGAGAAGCACTCTTTTTCAGCTTGATGACTGTTAATTTGACCCGTTTATCCTCCGACAATCTTTATACTCGAAGATCCGCTCGAAAACTTGTAACCAATCAATGAATTCCTCAGGATCCATACCTCCTTCGAACTCTGGCAGATTACTTTGATGCTGAAGTCTGTGTGTTCTCCAAATGATATCGTCTCTCTGCGAGTCTCCCTTTGAAGGGGATTCAAATATCTCTCTTTAGGCATCCTCTGATACTAGATTCAGAAACGCCATGGCCTATATTCTTTGTTGCTGAAATTATCCCTATGGAAAGGATTTAGATCTTAATCTGTTTGTCCTCTTTGCCTCTCCAGATCTCGGTTAAAGTAACTTCTTTCTGTGTTAATTCTTCAATCTCTTTAAGCTTTTGTTGAAAGCGACGAAGCTCCCACATTACCTCTTTCCGGTTAAGGCTCGGGTATGTATCTTCGAGGTGACATGATTAGGGTTTAGGAATAGGAAGAAAAATTTTGGTAGAGCCTGGGTTTGGAGATATTGAAAGAGGTGGATGAGGGTAGAAATGAAAAATTTTTGGTGGAAGGGTAAGGTGGATGCTAGGAAACCCTAGGATAGGACTAGGGCTGAGCTAGCTCAGATATTAAATGAATCGTAACTAGTTAGAGAATCAGCGGAAGCAAAACAACTTTTATTAATATTGAAAGAGGGTTACAACACGACACAAATGAAAAGGGGAACTATAACAACAAACCAATTCTCCTACTAGGATCCGTGAGCGATGGTGGCATGGCGAAGTGACAAGGGAAAAGCGGAAGGGTGAAGGGTTGTTAGAAGTGTTGGAAGGGTGTTTGGTGGATAGTTTGGGAGTTTGGGAGAGTGGGGTGGTAGGAAAAGCTGTAGAGAAGGGTGGTGTAGGGTGCTAGGTGATGCTGAGTTGAGCCGGATAGCAAGGCGAACTACTGTAGGGGGCTATACAGGCTGGAAGGGGCGATTGGGAGTGCTGCATAGGAAGGCCTGCATCAGGTTGGAGGGGAATAAGGTGCTGGAAGGTGGATTGGAAAAGTTGGACAGCAAGATAGTGGCGTAAAAGGGGCGGGAGGTCAGTGAGGATGGTTGAGGAATGGCCGACAATTAATGGAGGGAAAGGAAAAGGCGTAGGGAGGAGGATAGAGGAAGATACATCACCACTTTAGAGTAGGTTACAGTAGGAGTGCCACCACCTTCGGATACAACCCTAGAATTGCGAGAAGAACTCTGCAAAGGAATCTGAAAGCTACCCACGATAATACTCACGCTAATGCAACAAAGAAGAAATATAGAGACTCTCTCAAGTACAAAATAGGAAAGGAATGGAGGGAGGGCCGACGACACTGCCGCCTTTCCTAATATGCTGCTCGATCGATCGGGACGCAGGAAAGGAAGTAAATCCTGCTCGACACTTGCCGCATTATGAACTGGTCGCCTCAAGCGGTGTCTATACTGACTCCCCTATGCCAGCAGGTTTAGCCGTCTGGCTTGTTTTGCACATCATTGCAGGAAACTTTCACACCCATATCAGGGGGATTTGCTATAGTTTGACAACCATATGGATTCAGACTAGTTCATCGAGTGGCTTTAGACTTATAATACCTTTTTTGAGTACCAGGATATCCCACCAGACAAAATTATGAAACTAACAACAAATAAGTTAAGAAATAGTGCCTTTCAGTGGTGCGCGAACTTGAAGATTATTGGACAGTAATAAAGGATGGGTAAAATTACTACATGACCTAATACCTATCAGTTAATTACAAACAAGATGTTTAAACTCTATCTTCAAATGTGGAGAGACAATATTGTCAGATGATCTCATCTTACAGACAGAGTTCAATTCCTGTATCAAGTAGGAATAATACACCTAGTGGAACATTCAAGCCCACCCCGCCTGAGGAGACACTAGTTTAGAGTGAAGAACATGTGGAACCAATTCGTTTTCCCAAATTCGGCTAGGAAGTGCTTTAAGTGCAACGGATTTGGACATATTGAATCAGTTCACACAACCAGAAGGATGATCTCTTTCACTGATTAGGGTGCTGTTAAAGAATTAAGCAATGATCAAGGAGAAGATGAAGATTTCAGAGAGGATTCTCAACTTCCAATCGACGAGCAAGAGATACCAATGATTTCAACTTACCCCACGAGAGCTACTCTAGTTATTAACAATAGTTATTTTAGAAGAGAGTGAGTTTGAGGTAATGGACATTCATGTAGAATATGAGATTGTTGTGTTCGAGTTATTTTTTTACAGGCATTGGAGGAGCATTAACAAGTCTGACATTGGATGTCCAAAAGGGCCACGAGGAGTTCATAATCAGATGTAGGGCAACTTTAGATAAGAAAATTTAAGATTTTTTAGTTATATAGCTTATTTCCTAAGTTGCCCCTATTGAGGGGGGTCCAACATGGCAAAGATGAGACTCTTTTGAGCCACTTCTATAAGTCTATGATGTCATTGGGGCAATAAAATCTGTTTAGCAGTGTAACCACCAAACGATGATTAGATAAGATGGATGAACATGGTGTTCAAAATGCTCCTAGGATCTAATGGGTAAAAAACATCCTGCAATGAGACGCAGGTTCTATCATAAAAGAAGATGCCTCTCCTACGTGGTTGATATTGGGAGTTGCCCAGTCTACCATTTATTTTGTCATAGAGTTATTTCTTCCTTACATACTTGTTTACTACACTTGGTTGAGTTCGAGGAGTGGAAAAGACCAATTTCAGATTTGATGGCTTGTGATTTGGTTTGAGAGGATAACCATCTGTGCATTTCCAGTTCTGGTTGTGCCAAAAAAGGATAATACCTATTCTATTAGGTTGTGCTTTGGAATGGTAACACCTACAAGACTGATTTACTGAGAGCTTATGCCTGTTCCACTATCTTCATCTTGGTCAACTTGATGCCATATTATACAGAAACAGAAGCTTCGACAGATGATATTGAAGCTCCACTATCCTTGGGAGATTGACGCGGGGCGTGGATTCTGTGTTCCATGTAATCTCGGAAGAACCACAATTGTGAGAGACTGGCTGAAACAGTTTCGTTTTTCTTTTCTATGCTTTCTTTTGTACTATTCTTCATTGTTTTTTAGTTCTTTTCTGTATATGTATTATATTAGGGTTTGTAAGTTAGTTCTGGCATGAGTTTGTTTAGGACAACCGCCGATGTCCGTTTTCTTCTTTTGAGGGCTGTATCTGATGTTTCGGTGGTGCTCTGGTTGTATCCAAGGTTTGGGCGGTGCTCTGCCTGTATCTTATTCTCGAGATGGTGATTATCTTCCCTATCCTCTTCCACATCCTTACCATGTCGCTTGCGGCCACCCTTCATCCCTAGCTGCCCTTGAATAGCAACCTGTTGTTTTCACTGCAGTTTTCCAGTTCCATACGCCTATTCTCACTTCCGTCGCCTCGAAGAGCCATTCTTTTGCTGTTATGCAGTCTCTTGCATCCCCGTCCCTGTCGATGTCGCCATCATTCCCCTTTGCTACCACCCACCTTGAACAACTATTCTCGCCTGTTTTGTTCCTATTCTAGCCATCTAGGACCCTCCTTCCTACAGTCTTACAGTTGTTCCGGCTAGCAAGACAACACCAAACCTTACTGTCCTCCCTACGTTTCATGGCCTTCCGAGCCGCTCCTTACCTTCCCACATGCCGATTGCCGCTAGAGTCTGCCCCCATACCATTCCCTCCTGTTGCCATCATCTAGGACCGCTGGTCCACGTTGATTTCTGCTGCGTGCTTCCTGGCCGGAATTCAGATACCGTACTTCGCCGTTTTCTCTTTGCCGACCCCCTCATCCATCATCCTGCACCTTCCGAACCTCAGCGACCACCCTACATCCAAATATAGTCACGTGTCGTGCATTCTGTTGTTATTTTCTATTTTTGTGTGTGGTTGTAATCACCTATTGATTTTTTTAGTAATAATATTTGCTTTTTTATTGTGATTTGGGTTACTTCCAGTATCAATTTTGCTATCGTCCGCTCCTTCCTCTCTTCTCTTTATAGCATGACAACTAACATTTGTCCTTCCTGGATGGAAGGGAAATGCTGTAATAAATGGACTCTAGTTGACTGTTTCTCAAGAAGGCATGGCAATTCATGGATTGCTACAATCACTATGTTATTGGAAATAACAACCCACAAATTATTAAGTTGGATGCTGTGAGTTGGTTTTAAATTTAATAAATTGTTCCAATATGTAACTTCGCGAAAGTGAGACGAAGAAGAAAAATAAAGAAGAAGAAAAATAAAGAAGAAGAAGAGGAACATGCCTTCGTGGAACGAGTTGAAGGCGACTACATCGACTAGTGATGACGTTCATGATCGTTGAACAGAGGAGACGAGGCATTAAGGCTTGTCGAGGGTGACAATGCTCGCAAGTGAAGCTGAAGGAAGAGTCGTCAAGCAAGCAAGGACAAAAACATGGGAAAGTCGAAGTCGTGAAGTGATCGTGGTCTCGTGCACGAAGGAAGAAAGGAAAAGAGAGAGGCCTTTGCTTGCGAGAAGACCGAATCATAACCCAAGTGTTGCGAGCATTTTCTACGTGGGTTTGAGCACAAGTAGAGGAGAGAAGAATGATCATGCGGCTCCTGTACGAAGGAAAACGATAGCTCAACCTTTTGTGCTGAAAGAGGAAAAAGGATAAGAGAGGGAGGAGGCGAAGACTTCTGGGTTTGTTCTCACGCAGGAGATTAAACCGAACCGCGTGATTTTGAGTTAAGGGAATCGAACCAAGCCGGGAAGGTATGTGTTAAGGTTGTTTTTTATATTTTTTTATATAGATTAACTTTATATATATTTAAGATGTTAATTAAGGTTAGGAAGACTAACAATGTCTTTAGGATCATTTTTGCGCGTAAGGGAGAAGTGCAAGAGAGTTACAAAAATTTATTCAAGTAATACTTTAATTAAGAGTTATTTTACTATTAAATAAATCAATTTCAAATTTGATAATAAGATATATATACTTAATAATTAAATCCTAAATTTATGTCAATAAAGTATTAAATTTTAGTGGTAATTTAATCATATAATTAAGCATAATTTAAGTGATGGGATATATATATTTAAAGAAAGAGCTACTCGTGGCTCCTTACGCGTTAATATCAAAGGCGGTTACAAAATAAGGGAGGGAAAGATGATCCCCGCTAAAAATAAAGAAACTACACATAGTCATGGGGGTTACTCATTTCGCATTACAACTCCGCCCAAAAAAGAAAGAAAGATGTAACAAAGGTAAATATAATTCAAAAATACATGTATCCAAACAAAACGTATACCCAACAAATGAAGTATACCCCATATGAAATGTATAAAAATTGAAACAAAAGTAGTGCAAGTTGTTAAGCCAAAAATAAACGTTCTGAAAGTTGGAAACAACACCACCAAGCATATCCCAAAATTCAAATACCTGCAACTCAAAAACTGTGAATGCACCAAACAAGCAAGAAAACATGTGAGCCAGGAAGATAGAGAAGGATCCAAGCTCTTCCAACCCCCCATCCTGAAATACATAGAGCAAATAAGGAGCCACGGTCCCACCCAGAACATAGAGTGAAAATATCGTAGAAATTTGGAGCTATGAGCCTCCATAACGAAGTTATTAAATCCATTCATCGAAAAAATGTAAAGCTGGAGCAATAAGCTAAACCTCCAGTAACCATTCACAACAGTATCCCCAATAACATAACTGCAAAAAATCCCATATGCCAGATCTCCACATAAACCCCCCCAGACCAATACCCGAAGCAAAAACCGTCTACCAGGCCACCAAAAGGTATAAGTGGAATCTAAAGTAAAGTATAAGCATCCATCCAACCTTAAAAACAAGAAAACACCAAATATAAGCTGCCCAACCATAACCAAAATAAGGAGCCCTGGGCCTCCCATATTATTCATCACATATAAAGTAATGGATCCATGGGCCTCCATGCAAATTTCAAAAAACCATCCACCATATAATGCATGTATAGTTGCTGCTTGCCCCACGCATTTCCTGAAACAGCAGGCAACCAAGGCACCCCGAGATAATTTAGTAAAAACAACCCAAAAAATAGCCTGGGCCGAAGCATACCACCCAGCTAAAGAAAATAATCTAAGAGAAACCATCCCTACGAATATAAGGGGCATTTATGTTATCACCAACCAGCAGAATGTGTATAGGGGGAGGGGGAGTAGATCCCACCCTACAAATATTAGTGACACTACCTAAATTAGCAAGCCAATTAGCGGGTTGGTTCCCCTCACGGTAATTGAAACTCCACATAACATTCATATTGGAGATTAAACCTTTAATCCTCTTAACATAATAGAGGATATCTCAAGGGGCCTCGACACCATTAGCCAAAATATCAATCAAGATGCGATTATCACATTAAAAAATAATAAAATGCCAGCTGAGAGAGTGAGCCATCATAGCAGTCGTTAAAATGGCCCGAGCCTCAGCCTCTGTGGGAGTATCAGCTAAGAAGGAGATAAAAAAAAAAGTATACAGTTCCCTGCATAGTTTCTGACAATGCCCATCACAAGCAGCACTATTAGTTTTCCAACTCCCACCCGTATTAAACTTTATCCACCCTCTAGGAGGTGGCCGTCATCTAACCAAAATCGGTAGTTGAGGAAGCCTCCTCTCATCCAAAACCGTATGACCCATAGAAAGAAAATAATTGATGCCCGAAAAGAAACTTTTTTTAGAATTCCCCATTCTCCACAGCTTATTAATGTAGGCAATAATATTAGTAAAGACCATCGTATTCTGAATGACCTTTCCTTCATGAATAATATCATTACAAGCCATCCAGATAAACAAACATATAATGTAAGGGTAAATTTGCAAAAAGTGTTTCTGCTTATGGTCCAGATTGCAAATCATAGTAGTGAACAAAAAATTCCTCTCAGAAGTGACAATAGTGCCAAACCATAATCCAACCTTCCCTATAAATAGTGAAAATGGACAAGAAAAGAAAATATGCTCGATAGTCTCCTCTGCCGAATTACACAAACAACAACGTGAGACGATTCTCAAACCTTTCAAATTTAATATATCATCACATGGTTTAATAGAATGGAAAATGCGTCACCCCAAGAAAGACATAGAGGGAGTTAAAACCTAACTTTACACCCCCTCACCCTAAGGGAGCTTTTGAAAATTATGTAAAGAGGAATATAAGGATTTAGTAATGGAGCTTGTCATGGGAAATTTCGAAGTAGGAATATCTTGCAATTGAGGCTCAATAGGAATGATGAAAATAATGGTAGCTCTCTCCATCCCCAAAATGCTAATGAGAAGAGGAAAATTCCAATGACCGTCTACCCAAGTATCCGAAATCTTGAGACTAGAATACCTTGTATCCCTCATATCAAGCAAAACATGGGACCAACAATCATGCCATAATGAAATATTTCCACTTCCCATCTCCCAGTAAATAAAATTTTTCGTTCAATCTCTAATATGAAACAATCTCTTCCACATAGTGGAATCCCCCAACCGTCTATTAATCAAAGCAGGATGAGAAAAATGACAATATTTCCCGTGCATGAAAATAGCCCACAAAGACTCGCCTTTCCTGAAATTAAACCATTGCTTAAAAACATTAATATCAACAATATGGTGCAGGTATTTGAAACCCAAACCACCAACATACAGGGGTTTGCAAATATCCTTCCAAGGCATCCATCTTCTACCAGAGTGATTTCCCACCCATAAAAACATATTGAAACATCTTTCAATGTTCAAAAGAGTACTTTTTTTTGGGTTGTAGTACTTGAAGAGTGTATAAAGGAAGAGAATGAAGGATGCTCCTGAGCAATGTAATACGACCCCCAAGGAAAGGAAATTATTTTTCCAATCCAAAATTTTTTTCCGTACCTTTTACACTACCTCATCAAACTGAATGCGCCTCTTCCTGCCTTTAAAGAGACAAACCCCCACATATTTAAGAGGAAGGGTAGAAAGAGAGAATCCCGTAAAATTGACAATCCAGCATGCATTAGAACGATTGACCATGTTTCCCATGTAAATGTTACATTTATTTGCATTAAAAAGAAAACCAGAGACGGATTGAAAGTCAACCATTAAGCTGTGAATCTACTTCATCATTTTTTTGCTAGCATTAGAGAACAGTATCATGCCATCGACATAAGCTAAATGAGTGACCACCATATTAGATTTATGAGCGTATTGCAAAGAGGGGTTTCTCCTGAAAAAATTGTTTAGAAGGCGAGATAGATAATCAAATATTAAAATGAAAATAGTAGGGGATAAAGGATCTCCCTACTTAATCCCACGGCTCGCACTAAAAAAGCCCCGTGAATAACCATTAATGAGAATACTATATTTATTGCAATAGAGCCAAGAGAGGATGATTTTGCAAAACTCCTGAGAGAAACCTCGAGCCTTAAGAACCTTCAATATAAACACCCAATTAAGAGAATCATAAGTTTTTCGGATATCCAATTTAGTGATTATGTTGCCCCCTCTACATTTTTTATCAATGTCAAGAATGAGTTCCTGCGCCAGCATGATATTATCAGTGATCCCCCGCCCTTGAATAAAGGCAGATTGATTCAAAGAAATTAATTTGTTGAGATGAGGTTGGATACGTCTGACCAAACTTTTACTAATCATCTTTGAAATAACAGAAGTAAGAGATATGGGTCTAAAATGGTCCCAAGAACTCTTTTAAGTATTTTTGGGAATGAGAACAATTGTAGCGGCAGAGAAATAATTTCCTGGTGTTTCCTCTTTAAAGAAATTTTGGATAGCTTCCACTACCTTATCCTTAACAATACTCCAACATTTAATATAAAAAGCAAAAGTGAAGCCATCCGACCTAGGGGCTTTATTAAAATTAATATACAGAAGAGTAGAATAGATTTCCTCAGCTGAGGGAATACCGCAGAGATCAATGTCCACCATGTGATGACGTACATCATCAAATAAGGAGGTATCAATAAAGCCCAAAGTCTCATGGAACTCAAAAAGTTAAGAGAAATAAAGAATAGTACTCTCCCCTATCTCCTCATTCCCAGTAATCCAGTTCCCCTCCTTATTTTTAATCCTCACAATTGTGTTATTGGCTCGTCTTTGTTTAATGCAAACATGAAAATATTTAGTGTTTCTATCACCTTGAGAGAAATGAGTCTCCCCAGCTTTTTGTTGCAACAAATCCTCCTCCCAAAGAGAGGCCTCCAATAATTCTTTATTAGCCTCCTGTAAATCATGAATAGTATCATTAGTATTCTCATAAAGAGCTTGAAACATACTCACCCTCTGTTCGGCCCTCTTAACTCTAGCATGTACATCACCAAAGACATCCCAATTCCAAGACCTTAGAGCAGCAGCCACCTTATGCAGTTTCCAAAGAGTGTACCAAGCATTACCCACCTCCTCACATTTCCAATTATCAGCAATTAATCTCAAGAAATCATCATGTCTAGTCTAGACATTTAAGTAACGAAAATGATAGGTGGAGACCTTTTTAAAGTAATCAAAGGATAAAAGAAGAGGACTATGATCAAATCCGATCTGCAAAGATGTTGAACCTGCGAAAAATCATAAGACGAGATCCACAACTGATTAGCAAAACATCTATCAAGTCGTTCAAACAACTTGCCCCTTTTCCAAGTAAATTTAGAACCAGTAAAACCCAAGTTAGAAATACCCGCTATAGCCAAAGTTTCATTGAATTTATCTGTTAAAGTGGTGTCAATTCTCCGACCACATAACTTTTCAGATTCGTGCATCACCATATTGAAGTCCCCTCCAACTATCCAATTTTGGTGGATTGAATTGCCTATCTCAGAAAGTTTGTGCCAGAGATCAAATCTAGCAGCATTAGAAGTCCTGACGTAGACAAAGTAAGATATCCAGAGAAAACATCCATAGAGAAATAAGTATGTCAGAGATCAAATCTAGCAGCATTAGAAGTCCTGACGTACACAAAGTAAGATATCCAGAGAAAACATCCATAGAGAAATAAGTATGCACAAACTATCTATCATCAATAGTGACATTAACTGTGATATGCTCCCGCCAAAACAACCAAATTTTGTTAGAGCAATTAGCAGAAAAACAGAAGTTTTTGAATTTACCCAAGGTACGATCATCCGGATAGGAGACCAAGGGTTCCAAAATAGCAAATATATCGACCTTATGAATCATTGTCATTAATTTGAGTCTGCTAAGGGAGCGAGGATCCGCAGCTCCCCTGATATTCCAAATAAAGACATTAAATATGAGTAGACATATTACCCTTCCTAGAAGATCTAGGTCGGGTCCGTCCATTTTCTCCATCTGAATAGTAGTGATTCATCTCCAACATATTATTCCCGTTAGTGTGATTTCGCACCTCCTTTTGGGCTCTATACTTTCTTCTATGATACTTTTGAACATGCCATTCATCCCTTAAAACTTTTGAAATATCCTCCAAAGGAGTGTCAGAGAGAGCATCAAATGATGAGAGTAAATAGAATTATTATCCATATTCAAAGCGTCAGGGAGAGAAGCCGAGGAAGGGCGAGCCCTCTCAGTATTAGAGATGATAGGAGGATCCAAATCAGGCAACACCTGCCATGTTTTCTCAGCCGGGGCAACAACATTAGAGGGTAAAATCTAGATTTTTATCAACATTCGAAGTAACAGGGAGAGAGGCAGAAGAAAATCGAGCTCCCTCATTATTAGAGATGTCCGGAGGATTCGAGTCAGGTAACACCTGCTCAGTTCTACCCTTAGATGGAGCCGAAAGGATGATAGTGGGGTGGGACACGACAGCTAAAAGTTTTGCCTGAACAGCCGCAACATTATCAGGGAGCATAGAAGCTTGCTTCACGTGCGGCTGTTTCCTACTATCCCCTTTCCTTAGTTCAGGATGTAACTTGAAACATTGGTCCTAATCGTGGCCAAACATTTGACAATGTGTGCAGTAATAGGGGCGTTGTTCTAATAATACCTGTTGCCAGTATCCATTGTGAGCCGACCCAATCCAATTCCATCTGATGGAGGTAATGTCACATCTCGTTCAATTAAAACTATAGCCATAGATGGGCCGTGAGATTGGAGGTGGGAGCATCTAATTTTATGGGTCTCCTGAACATAACGGCCAAGGAGAAGAGGATTTCATGATTGAAGAGATGAACTTTCAAATTTGGGAACCGAAGCCAGACTGGAATAATAGGAGCCTCAACTTTAGGATCAAAATTTGCTGACCATTTTAAGACCTTCATACCGCAGTCCTCCAACCATACCAATCGTTTCACAAATAGGCGCGTATAGTCCTCTTTATTGGACAGTTGAATTAAAATGTGCCTTCCATCTAAGGGACCTATCTTCCAATCTTCCGTAAGCCTCATCAATTCAAAGTGTTTTCGAAGAAACTCCATTTTAGGATGCCCATATGGGAACTTCCCTACCAGATAAAGACGGTAGGAAGAGGTGAGTTCGCCGTTCTTGGCATCAGAGAGGAAGAGAGCAAGCTTTCCCCCTTTCTGGTCAGGACGTCAAACGAAAGAAGTATCAGATTCGAGAGCGAGATTGTTGTAGAAAGCAGAAGGGAAGTTTGGAATGCCACCGTTGGCATAGGAACAAAACCCTTTACCAGTGTCACCAAGGCCGCTGGCCGTCGCGCTAGCATATGAGCGAGCCAAGACGATTGATCACCCGCGTCGCCATCGAATCACTAACTCTAGCAGAGACGGAGACGAAACCATCGTGTCTTTCAAATAATATATGTATGTATGTATGTATGTATGTATGTATGTCTGTATGTGTGTGTGTATGTATGTATGTATGTATGTATGTATGTATGTGTGTGTATGTATGTATGTATGTATGTATGTATGTATGTATGTGT
>JXCR01132601.1:56356-81200 GCA_002079205.1 Phalaenopsis hybrid cultivar
GTGCTGATTTTATTGAAATAGAGAAGATACATAAAGGTTGTATGAGAGGGCCCAATAGAAACACCCTACCCATACGATACCAAGTATAGTAATACCCCAACTAAAAGATACAGATAGACTCAAAAAAATAAAATTTGCAGAAAACATGTAACTAGGGACGGGCTAGTTTAGTCCTGCCTCTTCCTTTAGTTTTAGGAGGGGGGCCAGATAACAAATTTTGAAGTGTCGTGCTATTGCTAGGAGTAACCAAAGTATCATCCATTAAGTTTCCAAGTTGGAGTGTGCCCCAGCCTTCTTCTTCCGTCGAGAAGTGTAAACCTGTCATTCTTCATCAGAAGATTGACTCATGTGATCCTCGGTCTGATTAGATATTAGAAACGCAGTAGAAGGAAAGACAGACGTTGCTACAACGTAGGTTCCAGTGTATGTGAAGTGTGACTTGTCACCTCTACACCTGATGATGCTTCATGAATTGGAGCTGCAAAGCTATCCTGATTTTCGGTCCGAACATTATCTGTTGTAGTATGGTCTGGAGAAGGGTTCCCAGGGGCAGACACCAACTCCTGTCTTATGGTGATTCCCTCCTCAGGTTGGCTGTCATCAGGTTTGTTGGGAGCGCATTCAGGCACGTGGGGTGCACTGACAACATGTTCTTGCTTTTGACTATTGGTTCTCAACTGTTGGTGCAATCTTAAACATTTCTCCTGCGGGTGTCCGAAAATCTTGCAGTTCTTTCAGTAGTAAGGTTTTTGTTCCATAATGATTTTTTGTCAATAACCATTGTGAGCAGAGCCAAGTCAGACTTCTTCTACATCTGGTAGTATAATACCTCCTTCAATCAAAATCCTTGCAGAAGAGAGCCTTGAGAAATGAACTATTGGTAAGTCTACCTGTAAAGGTTTTCCAAGGATAGTTCCAATTGCATATAAGATAGGTAGGTCAAATAAATGAAGCTTGAGTTCAGGTAATGAGAGCCAGATAGGTGCAATTGAGATTCTTAACTGAGATCAAAATTAGAGGTCCATTTGAGCAATTTCATATGTTTGCCTTCGATTGTGATGAATTTCTTTGAGAAAATCATCGTGTAATCTTCTTCTATACTCAACTATATTATAACATGTCTTCCGTCGAAATGACCCACCTGTCAAGCTCCAATTAGTTTGAAGCCTTCATAAACCTTTGTGATAATCTCCATCGTTGGGCAACCTAATTGGAACTTTCCAACTAGTGTAAATTTGTATTTTCATGCACGAGCTGAAATTTCAACATTAGAGAAAAATATTGCTGGTTTGCCCGCCTTTTTCTCTACTTCCTTGATGAGATTGCAATTTCCATGTCCTGCAACAGAATCATGGTACATCTGCGGGAATATCAGATTATCTGCGAGATGGAAATGGGAGCTGTATTTGTGAACCACTGTAATATAGGAGGGTTTGACAGGGTTATCACCGGCGAGGGCGGCGTCATATTAAAGCCTTGAGGCCATTTGCGTGTTTCACACAAGCACCACAGAAGATAGGGCAATGCAACGGAAAAACACTGCAAGACTGCGACAGGAAGCAGCGTCGGCAACGACGTAGCAAGCTGAAGACGCTTTTGTAGAGATGAATCGAGGAGGAAGTTGAAATAGGAATCAGCCTGCAGACGGAGCCGAAATCGTCGTGCGGAAGGAGACGACTGCAACGACGCAACCCGTATCAGGAACGAAGAGGACGCCGCGCGAGCCTGCAAGCAAAACGAGTTGTCGTCGGCGCGAAAATACGTCGACTATGGAAAGAAAGTAGGGATTTTCTACGGCTCGTCTGCGTGGTCGTCCCCTCTCGCTCTCGTTCGCTGCAACTGTGCGCTGCCTTGTTGAGCTGCGAGTTCTACGGCTTCGACAACTTTTTGACTCACTATTTTTGTCGGGCAGTGCTTCTCTTGTCGTGATGGAGTTTCCTTTGTCTACAGTTGCACCAGGCAAAATCTCCTTTACCCACGTGGTGGGTAATTCTCAGAGGGAGACGAAGGTTGTCTTACTCTCAAGTTATAAGGAGCAATGGGAAGGTGATTACCCCTTTATCAAGATTGCAAGCAGGAAAAGTGGGATAGCAACATCTTTTTTCTCTGAGCTAGAAATTTCATCCCTTACTGATAAATTCAAGTTTGCTCCTATTGAAAAATTTCAGTGGGGACACCCACCTATGGAAGTTATCAGGAAAAGTTTTGATGATATCAAATTAGCAGGAAAGTGGAAAGTATGACTTATAGATGAGATACACGTATTAATTCAACTAATCTTGCCTGAAGACTACACTGAGATTTTTTCCAAAAAATATCTCAACATTACTAGTAAACCAATGAAGCTACTCAAGTGGTTTCCTGATTTTGACCCCAAGCGCGAATCTTCTACTGTACCGGTATAGTTTAGTTTATCTAATCTCAAGCTGCACTTTTTTCATCATCTGGTTCTTTACTCTATTGCTGCCATATTTGAGGACCCTTTGAAGCTAGATCTACTCACTTTTAACCTAACCAGACCTTCTGTGACCAGAATACTTGTTAAAAGAGATATTACTTTACCTGATGTTACTGAAGTCTGGTTGGGCACAACTCACAATGGATATTGGCAACAAATTGTTATGGAGCATAGTCCTCTTTATTGTTCTCATTGTATGATGTTTGGGCACAACCTTGATAAATGCTATAAGCTTCATCCTAATTTGAAATCTAAAGATCAAGTGAATAAGAATGGATTTAACCCCACTGCTTTAGATATATCTGTTTCATCTGAAGAGAAAAATACCACAAAACTGGTTATGTTGTCTGAGTTAATCGCCCCTGTGGATCCTTCCGCTGAAAATACTATTCCTGCGATTGATGAGAAGCTGGATGACCCTGCTGAGGAACCTACACTTTCAAACCCTCCTCAGTTGCAGGAAACATTAGGTGAAGAGGAGACATTTCATGCTTCACACACACTTGAACCTACAGTCATTGCGACATTTGACAATCCTTTTTTTAGTTCTTATCAGCTTTTATCTCCCTGGCGTTTTACTTCGGGAAATGGCTCGGCACTCAACATACATATATAGTTTTTTTTTACATAGTGAGATAAATTTGAATCAAGTTTGACACTTATATGTATACATATCACCTCAACAATATGACAAAAATTATATAGAGATAAATCCGGGGTATGCCATGCTATAAATATAATGACAACACTAAGTTTTGCTCGAGAAGTAAAATATCACTATAGCAAAAAAAAAAAAAANAGTTCTCATCGGCTTTTATCTGCCTGGCGTTTTACTTCGGGAAATGGCTCGACACTCAACATAGATATATAGTTTTTTTTTACATAGTGACATAAATTTGAATCAAGATTGATACTTATATGTATATGTATCACCTCAACAATATGACAAAAATTATATAGAGATAAATCCGGGGTATGCCGTGCTATAAATATAATGACAACACTAAGTTTTGCTCGAGAAGTAAAATATCACTATAGCAAAAAAAAAAAAAAAAAAAAAGAGTACTCACCTGAATTCACTTTTTGAAATGATCTCATCCGAACTCTTAAACTTTCTCTTTTACAACTTAAATTTTTCTCACGTGATCGTGTTTCATAATATTCTAATATTAATATATAACAATTTATAATTAAATTAGTTATACATGATCACTAAACAAACACTACTCTTACCTCCTTATCTCTTCTTCTTCTGTACAATCCGACCTCGATTTTATTGGTCATTTAATTCAATTGCTTGATAATTTGTACTAAATAATATTAATACATAAAATTTAATATAACTTAATAATGTTTAATTAGTGAACTAAAACAACTTACATAAATANATTTCACTTTCTGAAATGATCTCATCCAAACTCTTAAACTTTCTCTTTTACAAATTAATTTTTTCTCACGTGATCGTGTTTCATAATATTCTAACATTAATATATAACAATGTATAATTAAATTAGTTATACATGATTACTAAATAAACACTACTCTTACCTCCTTATCTCGTCTTCTTCTGCACAATCCGACCTCGATTTTATTGATCATTTAATTCAATTGCTTGACAATTTGTACTAACTAATATTAATACATAAAATTTAATATAACTTAATAATGTTTAATTAGTGAACTAAAACAACTTACATAAATAAAAAATCAAATCCCTACCTCCAATTTAACCAACTTTACTTGATCCAAAATCTCATAATCAAATGTTCATCAATCCCTTATTAAATTCATAAGATATAAAAATTTATTACCATTTTAATTAGAATAGATTATATAAATAAAAGCATAAATCTTTACCTAATTATCATAAATTCCATTTGATCTAAAATTAAATATTACATTTGAATCATATTCTTGTTGGGGCAGATTGGACAATACTGCTGGTTTCTACCTTTTTTTCCACTATGGACTATTTTTTTCTTGTGAGGGGTTGAATTGGGTGCCCGGATGGGTGTAGTCTTGTTGCTTGCGTCTAGGTTTGTGGTTTGTCTATCTGGCGTGGTGGTCAATAGTGATGATGTAGCTACTCCAGCTTCAAAGTTAGGGTGTGTACATCAAGGGCCAATATGACTGTAGCTGCACCACATTATTGATAAATGACTTTAGTCCTCTTNTACTTGATCCAAAATCTCATATTAAATCAAATGTTCATCAATCCCTTATTAAATTCATAAGATATAATAATTTATCATCATTTTAATTAGAATAGATTATAAAAAATAAAAGCATAAATTTTTACCTAATTACCGTAAATTCCATTTGATCTGAAATTAAATATTCCATTTGAATCATATTCTTGTTGGGGCGGATTAGACAATACTGCTGGTTTCTACCTTTTTTTCACTCTGGACTATTTTATTTCTTGTGAGGGGTTGAATTGGGTAACTGAATGGGTGTAGTCTTGTTGCTTGCCTCTAGGTTTGTGGTTTGTCTATATGGTGTGGTGGTCAATAGTGATGATGTAGCTACTCCAGCTTGTAGGGTGTGTACATCAAGGGCCAATATGACTGTAGCTGCACCACATTATTGATAAATGACTTTAGTCCTCTTAAGTTATCTCACCACGACGTGCTCCTCTTATTTCACCAATTCATATTTTAAAATGAGTTGATCAAATTCAACAATGTGATCCTTCATAGAAGAATCTCTCTGGCACATTTTGTGAAGTTTTATGAACATATGCTGTTGGTAATATGAATAAAGTATTTGTGTTGCATCTCTTTTTTCATCATAGATCGTATGTAATTTTGCTTTTTCCTTCTCGTTGTCGAAGATGATTGAGGTTCTCCTACCTCAAGCAAGCATTATTCTAAACCTTGATGATTGTCAATTTAACTATCCTATCCTTGGAGCCACTCAATGAATTCAATCATATCCAAATGTCTGTCAAAATACGACAAGTCAATGTTCACTCCAAAATCCTAGATTCTCCACTGATATTCAATGTCAAATTGTCGGGGTATTGGTTCTTCATTCCTAAAAATTTTATGGTGGAACAGATTCTTTTTTTCCCCTAGATTCAGTTATTCACTATTATGGCTATGGGTTACGTCTCCGGGTTGCTTCCTCTCAAAGGCGGCGAGTCTTTTTTATAGTTGGAGGATCTCCCTTTTCATGTCTTCCATCATAAGCTTTCGACACCTCTTTGCATGTTTTTTCTAGGTAACATTGTGCTATTTTCTCCCGATAAAAATTTCGGTGGATATAAGATTGCAAACCAAAGTTTAGTTGGGGGCTTAGGTTTTGGTGATATGTTTTGGGAAAAAAATTCTTTGTTGAGTAGGAAGGTTAACTTTTGAAAATTTAGGATTAGAGCTTGGAATTACATCATAAATAGTTAGGGTATTGAATTGGGGAATGTTAAGCTTTGTGGATTTTGGGTTTAGGCACAGGAAAGACTAATATCTAAAATATTTAGAGTTTTTCAGGCTCTGATACCAAATGACACATTTTTAGAGCTCTTCGAAGGTGTCTAGAAAGCGTACCTAGAGGAGAGGTGGTTGTGAAATAGAAAGAAAATGATAATATGTGAAGTCGATCACAATTGAAAGGGGATAAGGGTCATTTGACAACTGTTTGGTTGGAAAACTATTGGCGGAGATTCCACCACAGATTTTTGAACAAGCAATAGAAACATCACTTGCAAAATGAAGGTGATCTAACATTCCTTAGAGTATAAATTAGATAATATAATCTCCAAAATACATAAAACAAAGCCAAAAGTTTTAAAATAACAAAGACAACCTATAAATATCCTCCTAATAGAAAATAATCCTAATTAAAAATAAATAAAGAGAAAATAATGGTCCACAGCGTGCGTGACAACAAAGAAAAAGCAAGAAATCTCGTTGAAGCAGCTCCCATGTCGGAAGCCCGCTCATAACGATTCTCACAATTTCAGGATTTTGGGTGCTGCTCTCGCTTGGCACTTAGACGTGATTCCATGTTTTGCTTGCCTTGCTTGCATCTGCATCTTGTGCCCATATTAGTGTCCTGCATCGACGATCAAAGTTTAGCTTTTAAACTGTTTGCTTGATGGTTTAACTTTTTGTTGTAAAAGAAATTGGACTACATTTTCTCTTATCTGTTCATTTAAAAGGAGTAAAATCTCTCAGCAGCAAGGAGAATATATAATATTTATGGATATCAATCTTAATCTTCTATCTAGGATGAGCCTAATATATACCTAGAGGGAGATAAAATTATGGGATGCTGGTGGATGCACATTAGCTACAATTTCTCTCTTGATGAGCATGCTCAGAAACTATGTTTTCTTTAGATGAAGGTTATTGTGTAATTTAAGAGGACAATAGAGCTAGCATTAGTAAGAACCCTAAAATTGAATTTAGTGATGATCTTGTTATTATATTTTGTTGCATTATATTAAGGTTGACAATAGCATCAAGTTTTTTAGTGTTTTTTTTTAATTTTGAATGTAATACTATTATTACCAAAATAAATTTTTTATATTCTTTTTAATGATTTTATACTTCATTTGTGATATTTTTAGTAGAGAATAATAAAATATATACATTTATATTAATAGTTATTTAAGTATAAAAAAATGACTCTAGTCAATTGTACTATATTTTTTGCAATTATGTTATGTCGCCTCTGCCACTCTTTAGAAGAAGATTCTATTATAGCCTGGAGAATTGACATAGAACAAGAGACCTATTTAGCTTAATTGAAATCTTTTTATGCAAAAATGAACTCTTTTCTGTGGTCTTGCATGCCTTATCTCTCCGTGTGAGATGTACTCAAAGTGCTTCCAATCCAGGCTATGTGCCCAAGGAGTCTTTATGCTATAGCGCTAGAAGTATTCTTCTATATTCTTACCAAGATTAGCTTCTCCATCTTTCTATCAAATCTCTTCTACATCTCTCTCCGCTACTCTACTCTGTGCTCTCCTACAGCTTGCTATAAGATTAAATATATAGGGCATCTTTTTATTGGACAACAGATCAATGGTATGATCTTTTCTTGTTAATGTTGGAATCAACTTAGACATGTTTACTGCACTTTCCTTATTTCAGATTTTATTCTTCCTTCTCGGGATCAGAAAACTTTGTCATTGAAATTGCTTGTTTTTTCCTTTTTTTTTCATTTTCATATTTTGTCTCTTAGGGAGATTAATTTAATGGCCGCTTATTATTATTCAAACAAATAAGGAAAGTATTAAAAAGATCATACTTTTACACCGCATATGGACAACATTATCAAGTCAAACAAACCTGTGAATGGGCTTTACATTATCTTTTGCTCATGCATATAATGTGAATTATGATCTGCTGATTTCTGCTGCTGCTTTTTCCTCTCATGCTTGTTGATGTTTGAAATTTTTATACTATATGAAACTTTTTTACTTCCATATCAAAATAATGCATCACATGACTCTTTGGGCAAGGTGTCACTCTCGTCACTAAATCGACACGCGGTGGCCACTAGAGCTGATGTAGGGATCCCAAAAGCTATTTGCCTTCAAAAGCATTTTTCATCAATATTTCCAGAGTGTCGAGTAGAGGCGAAAGTTCAGTTGTATGATGAATCATCAGAGGAAGAAATTCTATCTGGGAAGCCTGATTTTGTTCTTGATTGCATAGATAACATTGACACGAAGGTAGTTCCTAGTTCTAATTATTTAATGTTTATCTCCGCTTCAGATATGTTCTCTTCAATGCTAATGCTTTAGCGTACTTTTTTTTCTTGATTTTATTCGTCTTTACAGTGAAATGCTGGTAATTGCTTTGTATGCCATGAAAATTAACGCTTGAGTTACTATTTATGTTTATTCTTACTTTGGTAAATGCGAATATGGAAAGAAATATGATGATGAATATCTTGAGTTCTAGAGTTCACAAATGCAAACCTTGGTGAGATGGACAAGGAAACACACAAAACCACAATCCATTGTTTCTCTACTAATTTTTGTAAAGATCAATCTCTTTTGAAAACTTCATTCATCTCATATGATATAAAAGTCGACAAAATCTAAAATTTCATATGAAATATGAGACAATTATAAAATTCTATAGCACTTAAGATTCACACAAAAAAGTCAAAACTAATGTACATCAAACTATCCAAGATCTTAACATGCGCATACATTAATTCCAAATCAATTTAAATCATGTAATGATGATGGGAAATATATAGGAAATTTGGGAGTTTTTTGGCTTACTAAACTCTTTAATATTATTTTAAAAACTAAAAGATTGCCTGAGGAGTGGAGGAAGAGTATTTTGATCTCCATCTTTAAGAATAAAGGGGATGCACAAGAGTGTGCAAATTATAGAGGAATTAAGTTGATGTGTCATACTTATAAAATTATAGGATAGGGTAATTGAACATAGGTTAAGCATATAAGAAAGATTTCTCATAATCAATTTGGATTTATGTCGGGCAGGTCTACTATGGAAACCATACATTTATTGAGAGATTTGATGAAGAAGATCACAGAGAATAAGGAGAATCTACATATGATTTTTATTGATTTAGAAAAAGCTTACGATAAGGTTCCAAAAGATATCCTTTGGAGAGTTCTAGAGAAGAAAGGTGTTGATTTGACTTATATTCAAGTCGTTAAAGCTATGTATACTAGAGTTGTTACTCGTGTTTGAACGGGAGGATTGACCAAATATTTTCTTATTCTAGTTAGATTATATTAGGGATCGACTTTAAGCCCATATCTTTTTGCTTTAGTTATGGATGCTCTTACTGGACATTTACAGGAGGATGTATTTTGGTGTATGCTTTTCATTGATGATATCCTTCTCATGGATAAGACTAGAGAGAAAGCTCAGGAAAAACTTGAATTATGGAGGTTTAATTTGGAGTCTAAAGGCCTTCGTTTAAGTAAAACTAAAACTGAATACATGAAATGTAATTTTAGTAGTAGCTCTAATGACAAAGTTGTAATTATGGGTGATGAAATTATTGAAAGGTGTGAACGCTTTAGATATCTCAATTGTTCAAAATGATGCTGATATAGACGGGGGGTGTTTTTAGTAGAATTCAAGTTGGTTGGTTGAAGTGGAGGAATGCTTCGGGCCTATTGTGTGATAGAAATGGTTACTTAGATTGAAAGGAAAATTTTATAAGAAGGTGGTGAGACCTGCAATGCTCTATGGCGCTGAACACTGAAAGGAAAATTTTATAAGACGGTGGTGAGACCTGCAATGCTCTATGGCGCTGAATGCTCAAAGGAAAATTTTATAAGTTGGTTTTGAGACCTGCAATGATCGCTGCCCCTGCCTAAGAAAGCCTTCCTTTGAGTGCTTGGCAGTCCATCGCATCCCATATCACAATTCTAGCCCTCCCTCATGGCTTCCATCATCTCAGACAGCCGTTCCACTTTAATATCTGTCACATACTTGCTGTTCGGTACTTGGGAAACTATAGTCTTAATGTTTCTAGCTTGCCAACCACTTCGTCCACCATTCCACTACCTTCCAAATTTTGGCCGATCACCACCACCACCCCAGATCCACCATAGTTTAAGTTTTTGTGTTGTGTATGTTGCTATTTCAGATTTCTGGGTGTTATGTCATGTTTTCTCTTTGTAACTGCCTATTTGCTTTCAGTAACAATATTTGATTTTTCTATTGTTGTTTGGGTTAACTTCGGTATTATTTGGTATCAGAGCCAGTCTAATGCTAGTCCTATACTAGGGTTCCTAATATCCATCGATACCCTCCACCTAAATTTTTTATTTTCTCCATACACATCTCCTTTCATCTACTCAAATCCAATCCCTAACCACGCCATCGTCGAGGAGGCTATTGCCGGAACCTAATCTGGAATTTACCATGAATGACATACGACTAGTGCGTCAAGTGCTACAATGACTCAATGCTATTGAGGAAAAGATCCAAGGCAGGATCACCTTCGACCATTATAGTGAAATCTATTGAGGAGAGCAAGAAGAACATCTGACTCCCTTTTGTAAAGATGATTTCATTGAGAGGAGTATCGACCAGGGCACTTTGGGAAGAGGAGGTCGAGAGATGAAGTGTCTGTTGTAAGTTATAATAATAAGGTGCAAGTTGGAAGATACAGAAATAAAATGCTTGTTGGAGGATACCGAGGCTCGGGAGTGAAAGTAGACCTAGTAGACTTTGAGTGGAGAATGGATTCAAATGATTTCCTTAAGTGGATGTAGATTTTTGAGCTAATCTTTGAATATGAAGAGGTGCCTGTTGACAACAGAGTGAAGTTCATGGTCATCAAGCTGAAGAACCCCTCTTTTTGGTGGGAGAACCTGAAGAGGGAGAGACAGAGAGAAGAACGAGACATAATCAGTTCTTGAGAGAAAATGAAAAAAGCGATGTAGCTATGGTGCCTACCTCCATACTATTGCCATGAGATTTTCTTAAAGCTTCATTATTTGCGGCAGGAGCTATTAGTGGACTACACGACAAAATTTTTGCAGCTTAAATTAAGGTGTGAATTGAAGGAGCTAGAGGATCACACCAGAGCCAATTACTTGGGAGAGCTGAAACCCTCCATCAGTAATGTGGCCCAACTGCAAACCTATTGAACATTGAGGGATGTGCATACTTTAGTTTTGAAAGTCGAGATACAGTAGAATCAAAGCAGGAAACCACCGTCAGTCAGGCAATCACCCATAGTGGGAGACCTCAAGAGAAGCATGCCTCAGGGAGTGAAGCAAATTGGTAGGGAATTGGACAGTCATTCCGAGTGAGAAGTTTGAGAAGAGTAGCACACCAACTACAATCCCGACTAGGAAATGTTTCAGTTGCCATGATTTTGGACACATCGCTTCCAGCTGCCCGAAAAGCTGAGTTGTGTTCTTCACCATGCAAGATGTAATGGAGACAGTTGAAGAATAGGGTGAGGAGTACCATCTACCAAATGAGGGTAAAACGCTCGTGGTTCGACGGGTCCTACAAACTGAGGCTATGAGGGGTTAGCAGTAATTTCACCAATATGTATTATACACCCATTGCACTGTGAAGGGAAAGGTATTTGGTCTCATCATCGATGGAGGAAGCTACAAGAATGTGGCGTCTACGTAGATGGTGGATAGCTTGAGCTTCATGACTCAGAGTCATTCCCAGCTGTATTCTCTAACGGTTGAAGGAGAACAAGATTAGCATTGACAGGAGGTTTCTCATGAAATTTTCGATTGAGAACTAGTTGTAGAATCAGATTTGGTGCGATGTGATGCCATGGATGCCTGCTATATTTTGTTAGAGAGATTGTGGTAGTTAGACTGTTGGATTTAGTACGATAGGTTCAGGAACACCTACTCCTTCACCAAGAACGACAAGCGTAGTCCTATCGTCTGTTGTGTTCGAGGTTATAGGTGCTCTTGCCAGCGAAGAAGCCGTAGGTTCAGTTTTGATGATGACAGAGGAGACAGGGACAGGACAACATCTTTCTGCCCCAGGCCAGCTACTACATAGAGAATTTTAGGACGACATGTTCGACAGCTTACCACCATGGCCGCCACAATTATGGGAGATTTATACTGCCCTCACTGCAAATCTGGTTGAACCAACATGGGTTTACTTTGAGAGGATTCAATAGAATATATGTGACTTGTAGTCCTAGTTCAGTTCCGTAGCGCACTCCTAGAATGTTGGACTGATATGGATGGCTTCTCACAAGCGGGAAAAAATCCTCAGGTGTTTTCGGAGATAATAAAGTTGACAATGGGATTTAGGTGCTTTTAGGGCCGTAATTGAAGATTCTTCGGTCTCAAGAGGTTACATTAGCTCTACACCGCCTACTTGCAGACAGAATCTTCAACAAATGAGGTCAAAACACCCCCAACCATGGGAGACTGATGCGGGGCATCTAAAACCTGGGCAGATGCAGAACCACCACCTACAGTTCTTCTCGAGACCAAAAAGATGCATCTCACATGTTAGCCCGGACCAAATAGGTCCAGGTTTAGTTCATTTCGAGGAGTCAGCTGTTTCTCTTAGGTCACTCATAGTTATTGATACCAGAACTAGTTAAACCAACAAAAATGGAAGCAATTTTTTATGCAAATTAATTATGGTTACAAAGATGACTCAAAAAGAAAATAAAGCACATCACCAATCTCCGACTAGGGTCAGAAGAGAACAGCTGAGGGCGGTGGTGGCATTGGCGAGGTGGTTGAGAGTGTTAGTTGTGTGGGAATGTGGAATAGGCGTTGGGAAAGTAGGTGCTTTGGTGGCCGGTGGCTAGGAATGGAGAGAAAGAATTAGGTTGGATGATGGTCGAATTGGGCAAGGCTGGAGGAGGTGTTGGTAAGTGGTAAGGGGATTTGGAGGGGGGCTGGTGGTTGTGCAGTAGGCTGGGAAGGGGCTCAGTGGGCTGAAGGAGTTGGACGGCAAGGGAGGTTGCATGGAAAGAAGTGGTAGGGTGCTGGGTGATGGCGGGTTGGACTGGAAAACAAGGCTGGCTACGGGTAAGGGGACGGTTGGGGCAAGCAATGAGAAGTAAAGGTTGCCCGATGACTAAAGGAGAGAAGGGGGAGTGGTAGGGAGGAAATTAGATGGGATACAACACCACCTCAGAGAAGGATACAGTCAGAGCACCACCTTTCTTCGGAAACAACCCTCGCAAGAAAAACAATGAGTTCTTTATAAATGTGGAATGAAAACTAACCAAAATATAACCCTAATTCCACAAACACATACATGTATAATAGCTAATAGATAACATATGAAGGGACATTTACCCCTAGGCTGCAACCATAAAAGGAATAACCAAGAAGGAAAGAGTTAAAATAGGAGAAAAAAGGAGCAGCAGGATACGAGCGAGAGCGACTAGTCCCGCTTGATAGATTGGGCGGCTAGTCCAGCCTCCCTATTAGACCGACACTCTGTTGAACCGCACGGTTCAGCTCTCCTTGGGGTCTTGCGTCTAAGAGCCCCTCATTTGCTTTTTGTTCACGACTGAGAACCCCACACCAGTCATCCTTTTATTATAAATTTTCTTTCATGAGGGCCCATGATTAGTTTTTCGTGTGTTGTGTATCGAGAATGCCGCCAGTGTCGCTTCTTCTCTTCAAGAGCTGTATTCTAGGGTTCGGGGCGGTGCTTCGACTGTATCATGATCTTCGGGTGGTTTTTATCGCTCCCGAACTCCTCAACATCCCTCCTGCTTCCCTGCCGCACATTCCTCCTCGCTGCAGGCCCCCTCCACAGCAGCCCTTTTGCTGTTTTCCTGCAGTTTTCTCACTGTCCAGCCCTTTTCTTTGCTGCCCCTGCCAAGAGCAGCCTTCCTTCGACTGCTGGGCAGTTCACTACATCACCCTTCCAGCCCTCCCCCTTGGCTGTCATCATCCCGAAAAGCTGTGCCACGCCGATATTTGTCGCTAACTTGTTGTCCGGAACCCGGGAAACCATTGTCTTACTGTTTTCTACTTGCCAACCACCTCATCTATCATCCTACCATCTTCCAAGCACTTATTGATCGTCACCAACACCCTGAGATCTACCCTAATTTTAGTGTTTGTGTCATGTCTATTGCTATTTCAGATTTTCAGATGTGTTTTTCTATTTTTCCTTTCAAGTGTGTTGTTTGTAACCGCCTATTTGATTTCACTAATAAAATTTTGTTTTCCTATTGTTGTTTGGGTTAACTCGGTATCATTGGTTAACACCAGTCTCACAACTATTCTAAATACTCCAAAATTTCTTGGAATTTTAACGCCACATTAGTGCAGGAAATTCCATGTAAGGCATACTTTTAGCCATTTGCATTTGGCATGTAAGGACTAAATGCAAGAGCTAAAGTTTGTGGACAAATTAATTATTTGCGGCGGTTTGGTGTATATGTGAGTCTGAATTTTAAATTTTGAGGATAAATTTTGATTGCAATAGGTGCAATAAGCTATTTTCCATGTTATTTAAGGGAGTCATTTGGCATCTCCGGATAATGTTGGACTCATCACTTTACTATATTGTATGAAAGTTTTTATTTGATTTTTTGCAAAATGATTACTAAACTTAAGGGCTGTTTCAGATCACCTGATTTTTGTTTTTGTTTTGGTTTTTATTTTTATTATTTTATTTTAAAAACGTGTTTGTTTAATATTTTGTATTAGATGTTTTAATTTTTTTTTAAATAACATGTTTTTTGAAATACTTAAAATAATTTTTATATATTTTGAATGTTTTCAAAAACAACCTTATTTTATAAAAACATACCAAATTTGCTTTATTTTAGATAAAAACAATTACAAAACAAAGTAAAAATAAAAAAATAGAAAAAAAAAACAAATTTGATCCCCAAGAGCGCCCTAAATTTCATTTAACTTGGTGTTCTTACCACGGCAAGGCACTTCACAATTTTATGGCTTTATTCTCAGATGTAGTGACCAATTTGTCCAATACTGTCCCATTGGTCCTTTCAAGTTTAGAGAAGGGATCGGTGATTATTTTCCTTCTTTTATGCACAAAGCACTGTTAAGTTTAAATTTTGGAACATTGATTTGAGAATTCATAAGAGTATTTTTATGCAGGAAATTAGTATGCCATTTTACCTTGTCGATTATGTCTTACAGGTTGCACTCCTTTCTGCATGTGTTCGTAGAAGTTTGAAAGTTCTATCTGCAATGGGGGCTGGTGCCAGAGCTGACCCCACAAGAATTCGTGTTGCTGATTTAGGAGAATCAAGCATTGATCCTCTTTCTAGAGCGGTAATAATCTGCCACTGTTACAATGGAGTCTTAAAGGAGCTTTGATGCATAGAATTTTAGAGCATTTACATATATTCCACACAATTCCTTTCTGTTTATATATCTAACTCCTAAAGTTTGATTTTTATAATTGTAACACCTAAATGTTTCATATCAGATCTAAAACATCGTTATTTCTAAATAGTTGGAGTGGCATAATTATAAAGAATTAAAGTGTAGGTGTTCAATATGTAAATGAGTAGGAATTGTGTGCTATGCATGTAAATCTTTGTAAATCTTCCAAAAAGCCTTCACTCGCATCTTTGCATTTTATACAACCCTAGCTGGGAAGATTCACTCTGTCAATGCTAGATGATCAATCAGTAAGTTAAAATTCTATGCTTACGGAATCTTCTCTAATAATTGGTGTTAATGTTCTTTGTTGGCTGGATTGGAAATCAGCCGTGCATTTTTTTCTTGAACCATTTGTTTTATGTTGGCTTTGTAAAAGTTGTTCTACTTTTTATCATTGTTGTTATAGTTTGTTTCCAGTTTTTTGTAGAGCAGTTCATACCATGTAATAACTGTAAGTTATAAATTAAAAATATAAAATAAATAATAATAAAAAAAAATAATATTAAACAAACTATAATTAAAATAAAAATAAATAAATACATTTTAATTGATGTCAATGGTTTGATAAATCGTCACGATAGTTGTGTTTCGTCTTTAAGAGTCGAGTTAAGCTTCCCTTCGTTCGTAACATACCCAGAGAGTGAGAGAGAGAGACAGTGAGGGAGGAAGAAAAGATGGTGAAAGAGAAGGAAGATGAGGAGAGTTATAGTGGAACATCAATTCAGAGTTGAAAGAGGAAGAGGAGGACAACATGTGTTGGCCTTGTATGGGAGTAGGCTTCGTCGAACAAGTTGAAGGTGAGACGTCGAAGACGACTCACACGTACGATTCATGCGACAAGGACTTACTCGAGGGTGATCGATGAATTTATGTGTTGGCCTTGTGTCGGAGGAGGCATCGTCAAACAAGTTGAAGGTGAAACGTCGAAGAACGACCCGCACGCACGATTCCTGCTGCAAGGACTTACTAGAGGGTGATCGATGAACTCCCGAGCAGAAGCTATGACATAAAGCTTGGGTGTGATCCATTCCGTGCCAACAATCCCCAAGAGCTTGACTTGGCAGATTCACAAAAGTTATGGTTGGAGTTGGATACTAGGGGTGTAAATGAGCCGAACAAGAGCGAGCCTAGGCTCAGCTGGTGTTCGGCTCGTTTATATTTCGAGCTCAAAAAACGTGTTTGTGTTCGGCTCGTTTGCTTAGCGAGGCGAACACGAGCTGTTCATGAATAAAAAGTCGTTTTGACAACCTTATGTAGCCATAAGATATTAAGGGTTGGGGCAAGATGTAAAAATTAATGTTTATATTAAACATCATTTGAATCTAATTTAATAATTTTTATTTTATTTTCTTGATTAATACTTTTAATTGATTATAATTCTTTGTAGCCTTGTAGCCGAATAAGGTTTGTAAAAATACTACTCATCAATACACACACACACATATATATATATATATATATATATATATATATATATATATATATATATATATATATATNAGCCGAACACGAATGAACAAATCTTTGTTCATGTTCGGCTCGTTGACTTAACAAACGAGCCTAACACGAGCTTCTTAATGAGCCGAGCACGCTGTTCGCGAACAATGAGCCTTTTTGAGATCCCTATTGGATACAAACGAAGCCAATGAGACCGTACTTTCTTCATAAATTACTTATTTGATGAAAAAATTTTAATTCTGATTGTGTATGTTGATTATTATTATTATTGTTGATGAAAATCAAGAGAAGAAGATCTTTAGAAAGAAAATTGCCAAGAAATTTGAAATCAAAGAGCTGGGCACTCAAATATTTGGCATAGAAGTTAGTCAATCTGAATAAAGAATATTTCTATCCAAAAAAAAATATGCTATGCATTTACTAAACTAAATAAAATGATGAAGTGCAAGCCGTGTGACTCCAACTGAATAAGGTTAAAATTTGGACATAAAGATTTGCTTTTTATCAAATGAAGTGCAAGACTGTTTTTTAAATTTTTATCCTAATTAATTAATTATTTTTTTTGTAATTTTGTGTATAAATATCTATTGAAAGTGAACAAGCTAAGCTTTCTTGTCCAGTTCTTTCACACAACTCTTTTTTTCTAGGATTCCTAATGCTACTTATCTGTTAACTTTTCATTTTTTAACTATGAAGCTCTTTATATAAGAAATATTTTTTCTACTTATTAAGATATGAAAATTTTGGTGAAAAATGAATGACACGCTTTTCGAATTCTTGCTGGATGGTAAATTAATCTAGTTCAATGCATTGTCTCAAGCTTATTTTTGGATGGAATCTAGTCTTGGAGAAAGAAGTGCAATAAGTTTCAAAGAGTAGAATCGAATTTAAATATTCAGACAAATCGTTTCATATTATTAGAAATATAGTTTGACGTTATATTTTAGTGGTGCATTCCTTTATTTTCCAATTAATTATTCAACTGTGTTTTTGTTTTGTTTCTTTTCCTTTTTTACTTATGTTTCCCAACTTTTTTTAAAAAAAGTCATTTGCAGTGCCGATTTGCCAACATATAATTGTGCTAATACAATATCTCCACTTACATTTCTTGGATATTTATTCAACAGACCTAATTCAAACATGCTTCACTTTCAAAATGTTAATTTCATTTACATGCTAATTTGTGTATGTACCTATTTCAAAATTCCTTTTTAAACGAAGAGCATTTACTTTCTATTTATTTTTTAATACTATTTTATTTGAATTTCTGGAAAATGTCATCATCATCTTAGATTTTATTACCATGCTTATTAGAAGCTCTTTTTGGATTTTGGATGGCATTCCGTTCCAGGCAGCTTTGCATTATATTCCAGTCTTGTACATTTGCGCATGTTTTCTTGAGATTATGATGGAGGGGCGGAAATAACTTTATTTTTTTGGGTGGACAAAATAACCAGATGTTTATTTTTTTAAGGTGTTGAACAAAAAATTAATTCTAGTGGGGGATAAATTATTAAATTACCTAAATTTTATAAGAAAAATGACTAATTTTTATTACTTATAGAAAAAAATCTCAAATTTCAGCGTGAGCAATTACCCTGGACATAACCTGGTTTCAATCCGTTACAATAAATTTTATGTTTTGAATGGCTTATGTGAGTTATTTGTGGAAACTTAACTGAATCAAAGCTGTTTTTTCTGCCTTCTTAGACCTATCCATATTTTCAACTGAATTTTCATGGTTTTTTGTTTATTTATCTTATTTTATTAGATTTAATTATCCATTTTGGAAAATATTAGAAGTCGAACGCCTGTTAGGATTGCAGAAGTTTGGAATTGCTTTAAGATAAGTTGGTTTCATGTATAACTATATCTTCATAAATATGGATTCATGATTTATTTGGGGCAATTACATACTTACCACCCAATTTCTATATATTTACATATCTAACACGTAAACTTTACTTTTTTACATTAATATCACCCAAATCTTGCATATCATGTCTAAAATATCACCATTTTAACTTTTAAAAGTGAAATGCATCTTCTTATGCAGAGCTAAAGTGGCATGTATGTAAAAATTGAAAATTAGGTGTTAGAATGTAGGTAAGATTGCATGGTATGTATGTAAATCTTCCATGTAATTATTATTGATTGATAAATGCTTGAAATTTAATTGTTCATGAGGTTAATTGAGTGCTAACTAAGTCAAAGTTGTGTGTGTGGATTGTTCCATGTGTACATGTAGAGTTTTTTCCTCTCCTTCCATCACAAATGCATCGCCTTCTTGCACAATCTACCTTAAATAGCAACGTTTACTATGTAGCTTAAATAATTTAAGCCACTTCAATATTCTATACCATATTGTAAACATGCTTTTTAACCCTTCGAGTTTGACTTTGGCATACAGTTTGTCAATTTTTTACTAGTCTGATCTCTCTCAGTCAGAATACCTCAAATTATATTTTCTGCTAAATCACTCATTTTTCCACTCATAGGTAAGATATCGTTTGCGCAAGGACCATGGAATTGAAGGTGGAATTCCTGTTGTTTTCTCTGTGGAGAAACCCAAAGTTAAACTTTTACCATTTAAAGGCTCATCTGGCGAGGAAGAAAACCCTTCAGATTATCAGGTTAAATATAATGTTGACAGAACTAGTCAATGTCTGCTTTTCTTATGTACAATTTGCATCCGCAAAAGTGGCAGATTATATTTAAGGCTGCCTATATTTTTTTCCTTGTTTTATTTAGCAAAAAATTTTTTGAGTACTTATTTGGTATCTGAAGGACAATTTGGCTTTGTAGCTTTTTTTTTTTTTTTTTTGAAATTCAAATTAACTCTACATGTCAGATTGTGCCAGGCTTCAGGGTACGAATTATACCTGTTATGGGAACCATCCCTGCAATTTTTGGGCAAGTGATGGCATCTTATGTTGTGACACAGCTTGCTGAACTGCCTGTTCATACTGAACCAGTGGTAAATTTGGACCTGAATCACTATAGGATTCTTCATCAACGCCTTCTTGAGCATGAAGAACTATTATTTGGTTCAGCTGAGGTCTTGGTATGGAAATTCTCATCAACTTTTGCTTTGTTTTGACTAACTTTTAAGTACTTGAGCTTTGTAATCTTCATCAATTTTCTAGGTGAAACTACCATACTACGATATATAAGCCATCCTACAGATTGATTTGATATTAGAACTACTTCAGAGTTGGAAGTGAAAAAGTTCTGATATATTTATGCATTAGTAGAATATGTACTGTTTTAATTGGGATAAATTTTGTTTCTTATTTTTGTTTTTTTTTCTCGTATTTTTAAAGATATTTTTGTTTGGTGTGTTTTTACACTATTATTTTTTTTTTCTAAAAATAAATTAAGAAGTTTTTAAAGACACTGAAAACAACTTTCGAGTGTTTTTAAAAATAATTATATTTTAACCAAATAGCCAAATATATTTTGTTTCAAATCAAAACTTAAAAAAGTAATAAAATAAAATAAAATAATAGAAAAAAAAAAGATCCCAAACAGCTCCTTAGTTATCCAAGTCTCAGAATGATCCAATTTGGGCCCCCTAGTCCCTTTTAAATGCATAATGTGAACTTCATTTTACTGAAAGAGGAGCATGCTTGCTAAGGTGGCAAAAATTTATATTATATCAATTTTTTTAGATTGGTGGTGCTAGGGGAAGCTTTGGCTTCTTTTCTTACCTTCTTTAAATAAAAAATTGCTCAATATTAATCAACTTTTTTATTAGGTAGGTGTTGAGGAGGTGTGCTACATTGTGAAAGAGTTGTGGCATGGCCGAAGTGCAAGAGATCAATCTAGCAGAGATGTCGGACGGAAAATGTGGCGTTCTGTAAATGAGTTGATGCTTGTGAGGTAATTTTATGTTGGGGTATTTACATACATTCCGCTTAATTGTTACGTATTTACATGTATAACACCTAAACTTTGCTTTTTTACATTTATAACACTAAAATCTTTCATATCACAAAAAATTCCACCATGTTAATTTTTAAAATGTGAAATACACCTTTTAGTACAAACTACCGCGGGACGAGTTACAACCGGAGTAACTCTTTGCTGTCGGATACAACACTAAAAGGGAAAAGGGCGATGCCGGATGGAAATCTCAACTAAAGCCAAATAACAACATATTTAAAATAAATTAAGATAACTATGAGGGGGGTTGTAGCAGCCCTCCCAGACCTAATTAGGGCCGACCAGTTCAGCCTCCCTGTGAACCGGCACCCCTTTCTAAACTAACAGTTCGGTTCAGTCCCCCTGTAGCCTCACGTCAATATTACTATTATTTTTTTTAAAAAAATCAAAATATACTTTTTGTAGCATAGTTAAACTGGTTTAAATGTAAAAAATACATAGGAATGTGTGGGTTTAGGGTTTAGGGTATGTATGTAAATCTTTATTACTTTTAATTCAAACAAATGAAAAATTTTGATGGTTTGATAGATTTGACAATTCTCATCCAAGTCTAATTTTGTCAAAGAATTTAACTTTTGATTTCCATTTTTGTTTGTATTTTTTTCTATTCTCCCTTTCATCCATCCTATTGTGTCCACAGGTGGAATAGAGAGAAGCCAGCTTCAGTTTCAAATTTGATTCTTTTGAAATTTGAAGAGGTATGCCGCTTGCATGCATTACTTGCTGCCAACAAACATTTTATAAATTTCTTAATTCAATATTCAACTTATGCATTTTGAATGCAACGTAGAATTATCATTTCTTTTTATGCAAATTATCATGTTTTGATTTTCTTTAGGCTGAGGCACACGAGACAACCACTATTGAAAATATAAAGAAACAAGAACCTGAATTCCATGACATGGTGACTGCTGTTCTAAAGAGGGCCATGGTGGACTTTATGTTGTGAGAAAACAGCACCTTAGATTGTAGAATTCTATGTTTTTTATTAGGGGTTATTTGGTTTAATTTTATTTATATAAAAATAATTATCTAAATAAGAATGTTATTCATATAAAATATTTATCTAATTTATTATATTTAGCATGGAAATTTTCTTCATTATTTGCAATCTTGTTGTGGGATTTGAAATCCTTCCTGTCAATATCAGTTGGAAATTTTGAATTTTGAATGTGTTCGAATTGGAAGGTGATAAGATTTATATTTTGTCGAAGCTAAGTAAAAATTTTCTAGAAATTATTCACTTGAATCAATCTAAGCATGTGCATGCTAGATTTTGAACACTTTTGAATTTAAGCTCACTCGATTGATGTCTAGTTTAATTTGAATCATTCTGGTATCCGATTTGATTTGAGTTTGTTATGCCTTGTTAATTTTGAGTTGAATTGTTAATCTTAAATAATTTAGCCCAACACTATTATAATTTAAGTGAGTCAATTTTGAGCATGTTTGTACTAAAAATTTCAAAATATGAACTGTCTTATTTAAACTTTACTTGATGTGGATGTGTAGGAATTCAATTTTTTGGCAAGCCTTCCTTTTTTTGAAAGTGAAGAGAATAGGAATGATTTATACCTCATAATAGCCTTATGTCTTTAATTGAATATGTTTTGAGCAGTGTTTGAATTGAATATGATTTGAATAGGATTCAAATATGCTTTGAGCAATGTTTGAAGTCAGATGTGATTTATATGTAGAAAATGCAATTGTAATTTAGTGAAGTATAAAATGAGAGTGAGAGAGAGAGAGAGAGAGAGAGAGAGAGAGAGAGAGAGAGAGAGATGTAATAGTTATAAAATGATAGTGTAATGAAAATTTTAAATTAAAGAATTAAACTTTTTCAATGTTTATGGAATAATTTATTTTTATCTTTGAATGAACTTATAAATTTATATTTTTTTTTTGTAAAATAAATTTATATGAAAACCATCCTTGTAGAATCATATATCATCTATTGTAATTAGGAAGAAAAAGATAAAATAGTTAGCTGATGTATGATATTGCTTACACTCCATAGGTTTTACTACAAATAACATATAAGTTAGTCATCTGACCATAATTTAAGCACTACTTATTTTTTTGTTAAAATTTCAAATGACTTGTCATACGATAAACATAAAAATCTATTTAAAGGTGGCGCTCATCTCATTCAAAAGTTTTAGATGAGAAAAATCCATACCAATTATTGAATAGCCTTGAAATTTCAATACATTCAACAAAGCCTTGATTGAATGAGCTTAACATTCTCTATAAGATCTATGTTAAAGTGTAAGATCTCAAATATTACTTGATATATTTTGTTTTTGTTTATTGAAAGGTATGCATGATTTGTATCAGCTCGTGGCTTCATAATTTTTTTGCTATATTGTAGAAAATTTTGAATGAAGTTAGAACAAAGTTTGAAGATAGTTTGAGTAAGATTTTAATATATTCATATTGAATAATGTGATTTCAAACGTCATCCTGAGCTTAGATTTTAGAATTGAGCAACATATTGATACTAAATTATTGAGGCATAAAACACTACTATCCTTGAATAGATGACTAAGAAATATGAATGTTCGCTGTAAAACTTTGTCATAGGTCAACTATAGATGTTATGAAATTGTTAGAGATAATGAAGGTGATTGAAAGAGAAAGGGCCAAGTAACTCATTCAGTTGAAAGTCGACTGTCAAGCAATGTTTTTAACTCTTATGTGCATAAGTTAGGGTAACTTCTATGGTTTTTAGCTTGTTGACCTTACTTTTGGGTGAGGGTTTTGGGTCTTTCCTTTAGTGATTAAGATCTAGCCTTAGGAATTTCCTAATGACTATCTTAGCATCTTAGAAATGGTATCCACCTGCTCCTTAGACATTTCAACCAAGTCTTTGTTATCTATGTTGGTTCTATATGTGATCAATAATTTTTTAATACAAAGATTAGAGATTACATAAGGGAACCCTGATNACCACATGACGATCGATAAATTCTGGGGACTCCGCTGGGGACTAGTTCCTCTCTCCATATCAATCAGGAATAATTTTTTTTTTCATACATCGGTAATGTGTTTGTTTCCCTCTCGAACCATATTACCCTTCTTTTCTGTTGGTTTACTTATTCCATTTCTTTCTTGGATGAGTACAACTAACTCTTTTGGATTCCAGGACTTTTTGTTTAAACATCATAAACAAAGAGTCCAGGAATCCTTTGGGTTTTCATTTTCTTTTGTGGGGTTGGACCCTCGATAGGTGTGGTGGTGAATCATATTCACCAAAATGATATTTCCATATCTTCAATTTTGGATTGCGTCCGAATATTACATTGCATTTTATTACTTTAGGGTTATTCTGATTTTTGTCAGATTAAACCCAATTTCTTCGCACTTATTTTAAACATTCCTTGCCACTTTTAGCAAAGAATTAGGTCGTTTCTAACATTCCAACATTCAATTGACAGTGACAATGTCGACTCCGAAGTTGTTGTTTAGCTTTGCAAACAATTCATCCTACAACGAGGTTATTCTCAGCCAGGGATCCATGATCAAGTTTGGTTCTGGATTTGATGGAGTTGAATTGTTTCTAGAGAAAGTTCCATGTGTTGTCATTAAGACAACTTCTTCTGAGGTGGTGAAGCCCACAATTCAATTTCATCTGAGCTCTCAACACGATTTCCCTCCCATCAAGAAGATGAAGAATGTCAAGGCTCCCATGCCTGTTCAACCAGTAGTTTTATCGTCTCTTAGGCCAGTTACTCCGTCCACTGCTGGACTCGCAACTGTTGTGCCTGCAGTCGTTCCTGATAAGGGAAAGAGAGTAATTCGAGAACTAGAGCCTGAAATTTTTGTTGCTTCGTCTGTATTTGAGGTTGTATCTAGTTCACGATCCATACCTCTAACACGGTCTCAAAGAAAGAATAGATCAAGAAAACTTCGTAAGGCAGCTAAAGTTGAAGCTGCGAAGGTAACCTCTGATGACAAATTTCTCCAGCTAGAAGAGGTAGAAATGTTTGAAAACTCTCCCCCTTCTTCAAGGGAGTAGATTTCATCCACTTTCCGCTGCTCCAACTGAAGAAAGCCCCTACAGAATTGCCACAGCACTGCCACTACTTCATAAACAGAGTATGTTAAGAGAAAGAACATCCCCCATATCTCAAGTTCGATTGGTATTC
>JXCR01132601.1:85085-105540 GCA_002079205.1 Phalaenopsis hybrid cultivar
CTTCTTCTTCAGATATTGATGTACTCTTTGAAGAAAATTTTAATGAATTAATGGAATTACCTTTTGGTTACTTTTCGCCTTATGTTAAGAAGTTAATTCAACAAGGTTCATTGCCAAGCCATATGCCAAAAAATAAATTGAAACTCTTTGAAAAACTATGGGATACCAAGACCCGTAATTCTAATTCAAAGAGCGGTCTTGGGTTCGGAATGATAGAACAATTTGATGATACGGAATTTTGCATGGTCGTTACTACGGAACAATGTATGGATGTTAATGAAGATTATGAAGAGCCACCGATAGGAGATGCTCCCCCTGAGTTTGAGGAAGAGNAATAGCCTTTGAGTGGTAGCCGATCTTCCTAATGGATCAGTAAAAACGTTTACTGAGTTAGAAATTCTATTCGTGCAAAGATTTGCTGGGACACAGCGTCGAGTGACTATAGGAGATCTCATTAGGGAGCAGCAGAGNTATACTATGCTAGTAAAACTCTAATAGATGCTCAAATTCATGATTTCACTACTAAAATAGAGTTATTAGCTATTGTTTATGCTTTTGATAAGTTTAGGTCATCTATAAATGGAGCTAAATGTGTTGTGCATACAGACAACTTTGCTATAAAATATTGATGCAAAAGAAGGGAGTGAAACTTTCGACGCTGTTTTTTGGGGGGTCTTGTAGAATCTGGTTGTCGCTGGAATCAGAATCCCGACACTCGCTTTGGAGGAACATTTTAATTTACATGCATATATTTAATTTTATAAAAATATGAAATCAAACTGATTTTATATCTTTCAAAGTTTAGATGAAAGAGCATTGCACCTCAAGCTATGTATCTACCTCTAAAGATAAACACATAACTTGATAGTGAGGCTCCATCAAATAAACTAAGAAATTTTTTACATTCATTTGGTATGCAAAACCATTTTATTATAAGCCGACAAGTTCCCCTATTTAATATAAAAAAATTAAATAGTGTTTATATTAAGCTGAGTTCTTGAAAGTTTCTTATAAAGGCAAACCCTTATAGTTAATTACATCTTTGATAACCAAAGTCACCTAATAAAAATCTCGATAGAAATTAGTGGATATTATCTTCAAAAGAGATTAAAGGAATAGGACTTTTCAACGAGATCAAAGAAAGAGGTGTGAAATGGGAATGACTCAAATTCAGAACATTTATTTTTAGAATCTAAAGGAAGAAGAACTAGGGGATGTCACAGATCCTGAGGAGAGCTTTGGTGACTTCCCAAGCTATCTTATGGTTTGGCTTCAATTTAGAGGAGAAATATTTAATTGTTTCATTTTACCAATTTAATTAATTAGGGCTTACATTCGTGTGAAACGATCATACAAATAACGTGGAATATGTGAGGATTTAGGTCATGATGAATGACATTCTCGAAATCCTAAAATAGGTTAGGGCTTATATTGTATAGCTGAGCCAAAAAAAATCCTAAAGGAATGTTAAAGATTTATGTTGCACTAGGCGGACAACTTTGAAATCCTATGGTTTGTTGTTTAATTCTAAAGAACAGTTTTGCTGGTGTAGAGATGTTTTGCTGTTAAAGAAGATGGCCATGCTACCCATAATGCTAGCTCCAAACTCATCTTGGTGAGTTTAAGTTCTATAATGTGTCAAGTCATAATGTCAAATCAATTGTTTCCTATGGTTATGGTTATTTACAAATTATGTGGAATGTTAAAATTGATTAGAGTGACATCAGTTAGGATCCTACGGTTCCCTCGTTCCGGCACCACTATTTTCTTTTGAACTCATTTAGTCTAAATGAAGTTACTAAACCCAATTTAATGAGTTCTGTACTTTCATTTAGATAGTGGGAAATCTCATTAGCAACCGCAGGTTACCTCCTACGAGGGATTCCCGATTATCCGATAGAGACATTTTAATTTAGTTACAATTTTTGTTTCGTTTTGTTTGTGATTAAATTTTGATTTGTTTTATATTTTGACTATTGTGGTGATGAATTTTATCTTGTTTAAATTTTTAATTTTGCTTTTGACATGCAGGGTGACTTTAAGCATTCAAGCAAGAAACAAGAGGTACGAAAAAGTAAATGCAATAACTTAAAAGCGTACCTGTCGATTTTTTCCACTCCTCCACCTGAAAAGTTAACTTTGGAAATATGTATATAATTTTGCAAGGAATTAAAATTGCAGAAGTAGATAAAGGCATAGCTACCAAACCCCAAGTTATGACTTTATTGAGTCTCGGAAGATCTTAGTGGATGATTTTAGAACAAAATATAGCAAGCAAGTTAATTTGCCCTTCAAGATTTTCAAGAGATTCCAAAGTGCTCGGAGCATGATCCTAAATCACTTTGAAGATTTCTTGAAATATTTTGAGTTCTTGTTGAACTTATCATATTGTTTTATTAATCATCAAAGGTTAAGCTAGGGTTATTACATTGCTCAAAGAAACTTAATGTTTTATTTATCCCAAGGCTAGGACACTCAATTAATCAATCAATATTTCATTTAAGAGTTATGTGGGTGGATGCCTCTAAGGCAAATTTAAGTAAGTAAAGTTTCAAAAGTTGAAATCGGGCTTGTAGTGTTAAAAGGTGTTAATCATCAATCATGTTATCTTCTAAGTCCAATCAAATTAGTTTAAATGTCAAGCCTGGGTCACTACAAAGCCTTGAACAATCACAGTAGGTGAAATGGTAACTTACTGGAATTTTGATTTAAATGACATGCATTCTTATTAAAAGATCACATTGTCATCAATTATGGGCTTAAAATTAATGAAATACTATCTTTTTAGCTCGAACTCATCACTTGAGAATCATTTAATTTTGATTGACTTCCAAGTCATGATAATTGAGGAACTTACAATTTTGTTCTTATTATAGAAAAGGTGGTAAGGGAACTCCTACCTTTTAATCCCATTGATTTCATTCATCCAAAAATGTTCATTAGGATAAAAATTACCTATCCTTCCTTTGATTAATCCTAAATCTAGATTGGGGCATAAAAACCTAAAATTACTCTTTTGCTTTTGGGGCTTTCCACCTCATAATTCATTAATCAAAATTCAAATGACTTTGAAAATTTTCAGAGTGTCCTATCCATGGGTCAATTAAAACATAAGAGTAGAAAATGTGGATCTTCAAAATTTAATTTAATTTAAATAATTATTTAAATTTAAAAGGTAGTATTTTCAAAGTTGATTTACCCGACTATCCAAACTAAAGTTTTTATTCATAAGAAAATTATTAGAGGTCCACATAAGTCAGAGAAACACTTAGGCAAAACTTCATGATTTTTTAAATTAAATCTTTAATTTAATTTTGTAATTATTAATGATTTTTATGATTTAATATGAATGGCAAAGATATTTCGTTTACAAAAATTATTTTTTATATTTTTATTAAACCTCTAGGAGTCCAAGGAACTCAGAGAAATTTTTTTTTGCATTTTTATAATTTTAATTTATTTATTATAATTATTTCAGTGGGAAAATAATAAAAATTTATTTTTAACTTAGAAATATTAGAAAAAATATCCTAATGAGTTCTAAGTGATCAAGGAACAATTAGACACATTTTAAATTATTTTGGTATTTTTTGGATTTTTTTTATTACTTTTTATTATTTTAAATTCAAAATAAAGCTAAACAATCAAGTATTTTCTCAAAAGTAAGTTTTATTTTTCCTAAGTGCCCCTGATCACAAGGAACTTAGAAAAAGCACTTTTCTCCCAAATGTATTTAATTTAATATAATTATTTTTGTAAAAAAATACAAGGTTTCTTAGAAAACCAACTCTAATGCTTAAACTTAATCAAATAATTTTTAAATTTTTACAGTGGGTAAACATGATTTTTATACACAGTGTGGAATTGAATTTGTTAATTTTTTTTTATTATTTAATTTACACAAATTAAAGCAAGATATATACACTTAATTAACTATAGAAATGTACAAAATAATTCAAATCATCATGACATTTTTCCTAAACTTCTATGACCATAAGAAACCTATTAAAATTATTCTCATAAAATTTCAAGTGGTATTTTAATTTATCTAAGAAAAATAAGTCAAAATAGCCATTCTAGCTTGAAAATTAAGATTAGAAGCATAGAGATTCCCTCTGACCTTGGAAAAATCAGAGAACATCCCCTCTGTTACAGGGAATGAACCCCAACGCTTTTAAGCCATGATGAGCAATGCATAACCATAATGAATTAAAATACTCCAGAGATTATTTAATTCATTAAAAATTAGAGAGTTAACAAAAAAAACTTTATTTTATTCTGCATTATTCTCCTCTATTTACTAAGCAAGAGGGTATTTTAATTTTTTTTTATAATTTTTCTAGAGAAAGATATGGATTTTTGAAGTTCAGGCCTTTAAATAATTCCAAAAAATCCATATTTTTCTACTTAAACATGCGACACCACCTCATCCTCGTCCGCTACCATTTGATGATGCCAGCCACCTCAGCCACCACGCGACCCGCCTTTTCTTTCCAACGGTTCTTCCAGCTTGATCTTCTCCATTCATTAAATAAATGCATGATCAGATGGCTCTCCTTCATCATCTCCAAGTGTCCAAACTCGGGAACCGTTCACACTAAAACCTTAAGATCTTCACCTAAACTCAACCAAATTGCATGCCTTCTATAATAGAAAAAAACATATCTATAAACTTATACGGTACGAAATATAGTAAATACGTATGGAGAATCAAAGTAGGCTCGGATTAGGGTTGAGTTTCAATACCTTTATCTGATAGGAGAGGCCTCAATCAGATGGTTGTCGTAGCTTCAATTGGATCCAACAAAACTCCAAATGAAGTCTTAGGCCCTAGTGAAATGTCTAGGTATGATTTCAATCAAGCTCAATTTTAGGTGTTGGTCTAGAACTAGGTTAGAGGCTCTCTATGATGGGACTTTTGTGGGGAATCAGCTTCTCTCACTCCGGGGATGGTTTGTTCATAGTTAAATTGAGTTTGGTTCACTGTGGAGCTGTGGAGAAATCTATCCTTATTTTTGGGAAAATTTCAGCAAATAAATTGGCTCTATAGAATGTCTATGGGTGACTGAGAGCAGAGGGATTACACTTAGGAAGATTTGAGGAAGCTCTGGTAAGATTTTGGCAGAGTTTCCTCAAGGTTTCAAGCACTCTCTCCTTTGTCCATGGAGAGCTCCATTTATAGCCATTGCTGCTTGGTGGAGCTCAGGACTGGGAATTGGGTGCTAAAGCTTGCTGAGGTGGAGGGAAGAAAGGCTTTAGTGGACAATGGGAGTGAGCCAATTCAGAGAGGTTTAATTTTGGGTTTTGGCCATTTGGTGCTCCCTTGGGCTGGCTATTTTCGACGGTTGAGGTGGTGATCGACCAGTGTCTGGTCACCTTTGAGCTCAGGGAAGTCAGAGGTGCATAATTATGATTAACTCGCGAGGGTATGCAATGTGGAGAAGGTATTTCAAGTTTATGCCAAAAATGGGTACAATCCCTTAAATCAAGTGACCATTGGTACATAACTCTTGTAGGGTGGATTAGGTGAGTCTAGCCTACTCACTAGGCTCCATTTGGTGGCTCTGTTGTCATTAATTTGGTCAATTGGGCATGACATAATCAATTTGGTGCATAGGTTCAAATTGGGTTGAATTGTCTTGAAGACGGGTTTGGGTTAGGATAGCCATGAAATTAAGCCCAATTTATTGATCAATATTGTGTGGATGATTTCCACAAAGAGTTTATAGAAAATTAGAAGTGATTCTAAAATGGCTTGGAGGTTCAATTTGAAGGATTTTGGGCATTTGATCAATTTGGGGATGTTGGGTTAGACTTGGGTTTAGGTTGGGCTAGAGTTGGACTAAATCCAAATTGAGAGTTCAAAATGGTCTAGGGGAATGTCATGAAGATTTATCAACATTAATTGGGTGCCAATTTTGGGGTTTGGTATTCAATTTGATGGAATTTGGGCACAAGGCTAAATTGGGGAAAAAATTGGGGTTTTGGTCCAAGTTCATTTTGAGTAAAATTGGGGCTTGAACAAGTTCAATTGAAGGTTCAATTTGGTGTTTAGAGATGTTTCAAAGAGTTTATGATGCATAAATGGGGCAATTGGAATGATTTGGGGGTTCAATTGAGTGGGATTTTGGTTTTAGGCCAAATTGGGGCTTTTTGTTGTAGATTGAAATTAGACATGAATGTGGCTCAATTAGACTTGGATTTGGTTTGAATTGAGTTTTATCATGATGAATTTGAATTTAGAATTGAAATTGGAGAATATTGGGATCAAATTAGTGGACACTTAGGGTGAATTGGGGAAAATTGGGCCTTCAAGGGCAATTTGGGGCTTTTGGTCAAAGTTGGTCAAATTGATCAGTTTGGGTTTAACCAAATTGGTTTTGGAGACATTTGAAATGATTTTAAGAGCTTTGGAAAAAATTGAGCCAGTTAGGGTAATTTTGTAATTTTTGCCAAATGAGGGGTATTTTTGTAATTTTGGCAATTTTGGGAAGTTTTGGGCAATTTGGGTAGTTTCAAATGGTTTGAGATGATTTTCTAACAAATGTGAGTATTTTGGGTGAAATTGAGAATTTTGGTCAAATTTGGGGTTTGGGGGTATTTTCCTAAATTAGGTAGATGTGGGAGGCAAAAGACTAAGTTTGGTATTTTGATGAAATTGAGGTGCCAACCACCCTATTTGAGATATGGAACAATGGAATCTTTTATTTTTGGTCCTTGATGTACTAGTCTTAGCTAGACCCTAAGCTAGGGCTAGTGGGTTTAGGGGACCATCTACATTAGTCTCCCAAAGGGTTAAGGGTCAAAGTTAGGTAGGCTTAGACTTAAGGTAGTGAGTGGAAGTGTAATTTGCAAGTCAGTGACAGGGTATGCACCAGCTCAAGAAAAACACCTAGGGTTAACTCTAAGGTCAAATAGTCCTATGGGGACTCCCCTTAAGCTCCCCGTATTGACCCCACCTACCAAGTGCTCGAGGTCAGTACCAATATGTGGAACTTTGAGTTGAGAGAAGAGTTTAGAAATTCTAATGGTTAGGGCTCCTTTTTATTCCTCTAGGAATTATCAATAGAAAATTCCTATGGCTAGAACCTAGGCTACTAAGGAGGAAAGTAGAACTCAACCAAAAGTGTGGTTAACAAATGGACCCCCAATAGGTGTGGTGTGTCGGACAAACACACCGCATGTATTGGCGTTGAGCGACGGGATAAAAAAAACCAACACAAAATTTTAAGTTAACAAATGTAGAATGAAGTGTAGAATTGAGTGATAGTTGTTTCCGCTGAGGAGTAACTGATACTCTTACTAGGGAAAAGAAATGAGATTTTGGGGACAATCGTCAGGCAAAATGGTAGTCCTAGTGAAGTTTCGATTTGAATTGAATATATGAAAGAATGTTTAGATTTCAATTTAAAAGTTTAAAGGGGTAAAATTATTCGTGAGGAAATCAGATTGAGTGGAAAACACAAGCGCAGAGAAAAGAATAGGGCGTCAAAGCCTATCCCGATTGTATGGACGGGAATAGGATGTCTAAGCCTACCCTGAAAGGAGGATCGAAATTTAGGTACCGACCTTTAAAGGAGGGGATCATAATTTAGGTATTGGCCTCATGATGGGAATTGAAATTTAGGTGCCAGTTCCAAAAAGAGAATCAGAATTTAGGTACCGATCTTGAAAGGAGGGAATCATAATTTAGGTACTTACCCCAAGATGGGAATTGAAATTTAGGTATCAATACCAGAAAGAAGATCAGATGCCTTACTCCATTTAAGGTAGTCTTAGACTGATCTTGAAAGATGAGAATATGATACCTTAGTCCATCTATGGTGGTGTTAAACCTATCTTAAAGATTTGGATAGAGAATCAGATGCCTTACTCCATTTAAGGTGGCCTTAAACCGATCTCAAAAGAAGAGAATAGGACATCATACTCCATTTAAGATGGCCTTAAACCTATCTCAAAAAAATTAGGTAGAGAATTAGAAGCCTTACTCTATTTCAGGTGGCCTTAAACCAATCTCACAAGATGATAATAGGATGTCTTTCTCCATTTAAAGTGGTCTTAAACCTATCTCCAATATATAGGTAGAGAATTAGATTCCTTACTCTATTTAAGGTGGTCTTAAATCGATCTCAAAGGATGAGAATAGGATGCCTTACTCCATTTAGGGTGGTCTTAAATCTATCTTGAAGATATTGGGTAGAAAATTGAATGCCTTAATCCATTTAAAGTGGTCTTAAACCGATCTCAAAGGATAAGAATATGATGCCTTACTCCATTAAAGGTGGTTTTAAACCTATCTCAAAGAAATTGGGTAGAGAATCAGATGCCTTACTCCATTTAAGGTGTTATTAAACCTATCTCTAAGATATGGGCAGAGAATCAGATGCCTTACTCTATTTAAGGTGGTCTTAAACCAATCTCAAAGGATGAGAATAGGATGCCTTACTCCATTTAAGGTGGTCTTAAACCTATCTCAAAGATATTGAGAATTGGATGCATTACTCATTTAAGGTGGTCTTAAACCGATCTTGAAGATTTAAGAATTGGATGCATTACTCCATTAAAGGTGGTCTTGAACCTATCTCAATGATTTGGGTCACATTAGGAAGGAAAGTTTTGGGACTCACATTCAACCCAAATGGTGATAAGAAAAATATCGAATCTCGGTGGTAACCCCAAGAACAAAGTGGACATAGTGTAAAGAATTTGTGGTGTTAACGTCATAGATATATGACATGTAAAGATTGACATTGGTGCAAGAAGATTGGGAGGACTGAAAGAATCCGTGGGAATGTGGAGGAATTGGTGTAGACGAGGATAGTCGTGCTACGCAAGCAAAGGTTAAGAAACCTCGAACTCGAGAGAAAAAAAAACAACAAATTTATTTTCTTTTTTTTGTTGTCTTTAACACATTTAATTATTCAAGTATATTTTTAAAACATAATTTTGGCTGGTTGATTTTTCAAAAGGATATTTTATTTAAATTTTGTTATCATCAAAATTTTTTTAATTGTTTTGTTCTTTGTTCACTATAATTTATAACCAACGTATGGTTTTGCGGCTTTTTATCCATCACACAAAATGGCAATTTGACAAATATGTTGAAATCTAAAAGAATTTTCATTAATATGCTTCAAACAAGTGTTACATACTGAATACATGCTGAAAGCATCAAAAGAGACAATCATGCTGAATACATCTGAAACATCATATGCTGAGTATATCATATATGCTGCTTTGATGAAGTTCAAAAGGTAACAAAAATTGTCTGTCTGTCCTCTGGGGGCCGAACTCCTGATCAAACTGACCTACTAAGCCATGCTCTAGGAGAAGAATGTCTCTTTTTGTGTACTTAGGGTACAACCATCCCACAGCTCATATGACTGTAGCTCTTCCAATTCTAGATCCGGTCAAAATCCTTATGGCAGCTTATTATCGTCCATCATTCTGAGTGTAATGGAAACTCTGTGTCATCATCCTCCTGGAATGCAGTGCTTGCCAATGTTTGCTCCATTTTCTTTTAAAACTAGTACTGAACTCACCAATAGTGGAATTGCAACTGATCCTCTGAACTCACCGAGTCTGACAAAGTCGATTTCTTTCCCGAAAGAAAAGTCGCATTTACTCATGAATGAGACCGTGCAAAAAGGTTCGACAAAATCATGCTGATCTATATTTGGGGGAATACAGTCTCCCACTTCATAAATGTTAATGATACAACTTTTTGGAATGCTGTCAACTGACAGCACGCTCCATCTGACCATCCTTTTTATCATCCACTTTATTGTCGAAGGCAATGGATCTACCTCATTGTGCCTTAAGATCCCCAGGGGGTTCCCTTACATATCCTTGGTGAAATTGAAGCAACAACCACATTAGATGGTTATCCTACCTTTTTCATGCATTGACTTTTGTGGTTTTGAATAAGTTCTTTCCATCAGAAGACCAGCTCGACCTTTATCTCTCAGGTTGAATATGCAGTCAAGAATGCTTCTTTCTTCACTTTCGGAAAAGACTCTGGTGTACAACTCTAGACCTTCCAATATATTGACAAATTTTCCCTAAATTTCTTCGTAGAATTTAAATTCTCTTCTTTTAACTTTGTTCATCTTTTCTAATTCTACTGTAGGGATCCTCTTAGATTGTCGAGTCGGCTCTCTCATCTCCACATCTATAGGACACCATGTCTGACTTGGCTCCGTAGGTAATGGAATATATGACTCAGTATCAGGGTAAACTAGGTTCTGATGTCCCTATCGGTGGCTATGAACTCCTCAAAAGAATTGTAGTGGTCTAAGTGGCGAACATTGCATGTCGGACATTCTATGAATGCTTCTCTAGTTAATGTCTGAGTAAGAAATTTGATGTTGCACATCGGCAACCCTTGTAAACTTCATCTGGTACTGCTAGTGATATTTGCTCTGTAGGAAACTCAGACTCGTCCTTAGTAGCAAGCGGACTAGTAGAAGTCTCTCTCATGCAAGGATCATAGATTTTCCCCACAGGAATTGGGGTAAGTAAGTTTTCTGCCTCTTTCAGGCATCTTTTTTCTTCACGTAGGAAAGCTCTGTGTTTTCAGTGATTGACATTTCTGCATTGAGTTCTTCTTAACGGTGCATCTGGCAGTCTCTCATCATTAGCACTGACTAGATGTCCTACAGGCAAAGTTAACATGGATGGAAGGCAACTTGTCCCTTCCATCAAACTTTTCTGCGATATCCCTATCTTCCACTTCAGTGAGGAATATTCTTTAGTGCTAATCTTGAACAACGACGATAGTCCTTCTTTTTCTTGATGATTGACCATGTCCATCAGGGGACTCATAGTCCACATCGATCTGACCGAAGTCCAAGTCAAAGTTTATGATGCCACCCTGAGATGCCCTTTCCTCATTAATTACAAGATTTTAGCCATCCTTAAAAGCAAAAATCAGCTTCTGTCTTGACATTTTTTTTTCTGCAGACGACAGAAAAAAATATATGCCCGCTAAAATTTAGCATGAACAAAAACAAAACAAAACATTTATTAGATAGAATTTTTGTTTATACAGGTGTGATGATAATATATCTATATATATATATGTATTAATAGAATATCAAACATAAAAGTAGAAAGGAGAACATCAAAGTATGCAACTTCAAAAGTTTTTATTTTATTGAGGTAAATTTATTATAAAATTTTGGATCCAATCACTTGGACAAATAAATAACCTCAGAACAATCAAAATTTCAAAATCTTATTTCGAGCAAAGTCAAGTTATATAGTATGTGTTCAAATATCATCCATTGATCGGCAGCATAGGTCTTTCACCTCGAAAATCCACCAGTTGGTAGGCTCCTATTGAATAGACCTTTTGTGCAATGAATGGTCCCTCCTAAGTTGGCTCAAATTTTCCACCTATCTTGTGACGTGCAAGAATAGCTCTTTTGAGAACAACAACGAGGTCACCCACTTTGAACATTCTTGAGCGGACCAATTTGTCATGAGCTTGTACCACCCTTACTTGGTAAAGTTCCAAATGTTGTTATTCTTTTAGTCATTTTCCCTCGAGACTTTCTAATTCTTCAATTTTGAGCTTTGTACTTTCTTCAGTTGTAACTTGGTTGGAGACGATGACTTTAAGAGACAGTGTTTGAGCTTCCAGTGGCAGTACAACCTCAGACTCGTCTACAAGCGCGTAGGGTGTACATTGAGTGAGACTCCTGAACATCATCAAGTATGCCTAAAAAGCTTCTAATAGTTATGAAAATATCTTTTATTTTCGTCCAATGTTTTCTTCAAAATCTATAACAATGTTTTGTTGAAGGCCTCGGCCCGTCCGTTTGCCCTGAGATAGTAAATTGTAGAGTACCTCCAGTCTATCCCATGTCTTTTAACAAAGTTGTTTATCTTTGTGTTGTTGAAGGCTATCCTATTATCAAAAATGACTTTGCATGGTACTCTAAAATATTTGATGATTTGACACTTCAAAAATTGAAGGATGTGTTGGATTGTCACCTCTCGTAACAACACTGTCTCTGCTCACTTATAGAAGTAATGCATAGCGGCAAGAATGAATTTGTGTCCCTTAGAGGATGGAGGGTCTATCAGACCTATTATGTCTGTGCCCCAACACTCAAATGTACAAAAGGAAACAGTAGGGTGTAGCACATTTGGAGGTTGGTGTAAGATCATGGCTACACTTGACAAAGGTGACACCTTCTAGCTATATCCATGCAATCAAACATCATTTCTGGCCAATAGTATCCTAGTCTCCTGATCTTCATTTTCATCTTTAGCCAAAAATGGTGAGCTCCACACAATCCGACATGTACTTCTTAGAAAATATTCTGCACTTTTACTCTGCTCAGACATTGTAGCCATATCTGATCGAATGATCTTCTGTTAGAGGAAATCACCCACTAGAGCATATGACATACCCCTTCTTGTGATGTGATATGCCTCAAACTTGTCTTCTGGCAATTTTCTGGTTTACAAATATTCTATTAATAGCTTTCACCAATCTTCCTTAATGTCAGCAATTACAATCATCATTCCTTCCTCTTTTTTGAGCTTATGTAAATTGTCGAGGTTGATTCAACACAAAACTCATCCTTATACTGTAATGTTAATAGAATCTTTTGAGGGACATGATACACTTAAAATATATAGTGCTCTTAGACACATTTTTATACCTATTTTTGAGATATTGAGCTTTAATGATAGGTATTTGTGTGTTTTTATTTCAGGTACAAGTAAAAAAGATGAAAAACACTAAAAGGAGTGAAAAAGAATCAAATTTGGAGCAAAAATATGAAAATGGTGCAAAAGTGTTTTCGTGCCTAAGAACCAAATCTGGCGCTTAAGCACCGGTGAAATAGAGAAGGCCACGCCTAAGCTCTAGAGGTCGCTTAAGCGCCAGAGGCAATTATTTGATTGTTTAGTTCATTTTGCCAAATTTTGAAGGGACACTTGAGACGCCTATTGGCTAAATAGGGTGGTTATGAACACTAGAAACAAAAATATGATTAAAAGACTTGTGAAAGGAGGCATCATTTGGAGAATACATAAAATTGGAACACATTTTGAAGATACTAAGACACCTCTTAGAAATTTATGAAAAAAGGAAGTTGAGACTTTTATAAGTGTGCTTGAAAAGGGAGAGCCTTGAGAAGTTCTTGAAGAAGTTTAGGGAGGAACGTTTGGAGAGATTTTCAGGAACCACAAATTTACTATATCCTTTTTGTTTTTAGTTTTATTGTGAGAGTTGAGAGTGCTATAAAAGAGAAGAGATTCAAAGTAAATTCAAGATTCTGGTGGAGGATTTGAGATAAGTTCTTATGTTTGTTTTTGAACTACTTTTGATTTTAATCGAGACTTCTTGTTGGTTTGACAATGATTTCTACTTTTAAACTAAAGTNTAAATCCAACATATGTGAATGCTTAAGAATTACATGGTTTGTATGTAAATTTCCCTTAATTTTGTTTCAATGGAGTTCGAATTCCAGATTTTTTTAGATACATAAAGGGTAGAATGGTTATTTATGAACTTGTTAAAACTGTGCCACTGAATGTTGATGTTTGTATGTGGGAGAGTACTGTGAAATGCTTGCAAGGATGGTGTAGTGTCCAGCTATCACAACATATTCTTTATCATATGTTTTGGTAATGAAGTATTTATATACACATGATACACCTAAAATATATAATATTTTTAGACACATTTTTATATCTATTTTTGAGATATTGCGCTTTAATGGAAGGTATTTTTGTGTTTTTCTTGCAGATACATGTAAAAATGAAAAAAATACTTAAATGAGTGAAAAAAGATTAAATTTGGAGCAAAAAAATGAAAAATTATGCAAAAGAGTTTTGGCGTCTAAGCGCCAAATCCGGCGCTCAGATTCGGCGCTTAAGCACTGGTTAAACAGAGAATATTGCGTCTAAGCGTCGAGACCCCACGCTTAAGCGCCAGTGGCAGTTATCAGACGAGTAAAATCGATTTTCACGAATTTTGAAGAGATTTTTGAGGCACCAATTAGCTTAATAAATGGTTGTAACTACCATGAACGGAAATTATCATAAAAGAGTGCATCTCTTGAGTAAAAACATCGAATCAAGACATATTTTGAAGAGATCCGAAGACACCTCTTGGAAAACAATAAAATAAAGAAGAGAGGACTAAGAAAAGAGTCCTGAAAAAATTGACAAGTTTTGAAATTTCTTATTTGGGGAGTTAGTTCAGAGAGATTTTCAGATTTTCAGGAACCACTTTTTATTTACTTTATCCTATTTGTTTTTTTGTTTTGAGTGATTGTAAAAGAGAAGAGATTCAAAGGAACTTTAAGAGTTTGGTGGAAGACTTGAGATAAGTTTTTATCTTTTTGTTTTAGACTACTTTTGGTTTTAATTGAAACTTGTTGTTGGTTTGACAATGATTTCTTCCTTTAAACTAAAGTGTGATTTTATTTTCTCGATGAATTCTGAGAAGTTTTTTTTATTTTTCTTCTTAAAATAATAAATAATTTATAAATGGCTGTAACCACCATGGACGAAAATTATCATGAAAGGATGCATCTCTTGAGTAAATACATCGAATCAAGACACAATTTGAAGTGATCTCAAGGCACCTCTTGGAAAACAATTAAAGAAAGAAGAGAGGACTAAGAAAAGAGTCCTGAAAATATTAGCAAGTTTTGAAAGTTTTTATGTGGGGAGTTAGTTCGGAGAGATTTTCAAGAACCACTTTTTATTTACTTTATCCTTTTTGTTATTTTTTTTGGNTTTAAAATGATAATTATCTAAAGTGTTGGATGGAAGTTGTGGAGAGTATTCAACTTTAATGTTAGAAGAAGTTGTGATGATTTTATTCCATGCACTTCATTTACTTCTAGATTTGGCCTATCTAGATGTTAAAATTTGTTGTGAGAACATGTAAAGAACCAGGCTAGTATTGTCTCAGTCAACATTGGAAAGAATCACATGAGGTTGTATAAATGAGAATGTAATTCATATGATTAAGTGAAAATCAATTGGAAAATAATCTTTGAAGGGTGTAGAGTTAGAGGACTATAAAGTGATAGGTTAAAACACCCAACTTGGTTTATTATTTTAGATTCTGATATGAGATGTTAGCCCCCAGGTGGAGGGAATCCAAGAAACTCTAGAGTGAGTGCTAGTATATTCCCTGCCTAACCGGTCTTTAGAACTATTCAAACTTTAATTTAGCCAATGTTCTTTATAGCATCTCTAGTAAGGGTAAAGAATAATATTGCTCCTATTTGGCTAACACAATTTGCATACTTCTACAACAAAAATTCTATACTTATTACTGATTTATGATAAGGAGAAAAATATTTTCATTTTAAGTAATTTTCTTTTATATAAACTCAAGTTATCTTTAGAAGTTGTTAGTGTTTTGTCAAAATATCAAAAATACCAAAAAGATTTGAATTTTATTTCCTATAAAAATATGTATGATTTAAGTAATTGTCTTTTTGAAATAGAAAGTTTGTTGTTCAATAGTGCATATTGTGAATTTCCTTGTGGGTTTGATATTCAGGACTTAATCAAAAAGTCTTGTATTACTTGATAACTATACATATACTTACATAGTATCCCAATATATATATAAATTAAAAAGTTAAATATTTATTCTCTAAGATCAAGTTTTTGGTACTATTGCAAAGTAGTGAAATATAAGTGAAAAATATCAGCAAAGACATTGTTATACTATTGCATATAAATAGTTGGGATACAAGTTTTTGGTGCCATTGCCGATGAAAATTGATTGAAAGAAAATTTCTATTTTAGTACATGTGTAGTTCAGGTGTTGAAGGACTAGTGCCAAAATAATCAATTTTGAATTAGAGAAAATAGTTAAAAAAATCAAAAAAAGCAAAAAAATTAAAGTTTTTGAAAAATCTAAAAAAATTATAGAAATGGCAAACCAAAATAATCAAAATGCTGAAATTCATCAAGAATTTAAACCTTTACAAGATTATGCCAACCCTACGGTAGATGAACTTCATTGTAGTAATAAAAAACCAAATGTAGTTGCTAATTCATTTGAAATTGAATCTGCTATTATCCAAATGGTCTCAAATAATCAGTTTGGGGGATCACCAACTGAAGATCCAAATTTTCATCTTGTCAATTTTCTAAAATTAGGTGTTACATTTAAATACGACGGTGTATCAGATGATGCCATAAGACTTAGGTAATAAAAAGTTAAGATGTGGTTGAATTTGTTAACACTGGGATCTATCAGAACTTGCGGTGATTTAGCACAAAAATTTCTTGCTAAATATTTTCCACCATAAAAAACTGCAAAACTTAGAAAATAATATTACATCTTTTTAATCAGTTTGAAGGGGAATCTATTTATGAAGCATGGGAGCGATTTAAAGAACTCTTAAGAAAGTTTCCACACCATGCTATACCAGATTGGTTAATACTTTAAACTTTTTATAATGAATTAGCTGGATCTTTTAGATCTATTATCGATGCCGCTACTAGTGGTTCACTGATGTCAAAACCATTTCATGATGCTTATGCTTTAATTGAAGAAATGACTACCAATAATTTTGATGTTGGTGGTTCATTGATGTCAAAACTATTTCATGACGCTTATGCTTTAATTGAAGAGATGGCTACCAATAATTTTCAATGGCCTTCTGTGTGAATTTTAAGAAAGTAGCCAATATTTGGATGGAACATCTTGAATATTAAGTTTTTTTGGGTACCTGTTTCTCCCTTACCAAGATTCAGATTCTTTAATGTTTGGGTAGAACATCCTGAATTCGTCTCCTTTATTAAGTCTGTTTGGGTACGTGTTTCCTCCTTTCCTCGGATTAAACTATGGCAAATTCAAAAAAAAGTTGATAAATTGTTGAAAGCCTGGAATTGGAACTGCTTTGGCAACCTTACAGCAAAAGTGGAAGAGGCTGAAGCTGCTGTGAAACAAATTGAATTAAACATTTAGATGGGGATCTCTGATGACAAAACCTGATATTAGCTAATGCAAATCTGCTTCAAGTTATTCATTGGGAGGAAGAGTTCTATAAACAGAAGGTTGCCATCAAGAAATTTGTTGATGGGGATAGGAATACAAAGTTTTACCATGCCTGTATTAAACAAAGAAGACATTCAAACACCATCCTGAAGATTAAAAACCACAATGGCATTTGGGTCCAAGGTACTGACCTAATTCATAGAGGTGTTATTGATCACTTTCAAAACCTTTTATCTGAACCCCACGTGGATACTCTCCTGAACTTTGACCCTAGCTTACTTAATGACAAATTCTCTGATATCCACTGCCTGGATTTAACATTTATTCCTACTAAGGAAGAAATTTGGAAAGCTTTATGTTCTATTGATGGTGACAAGTTGGCTGGTGCAGATGGTTTTACTTCTACTTTCTAAAAAAAAAAAAACTTGGGAGGTGATTAAATTTGATGTTGTGGAAGCTGTCCAGGCCTTCTTTAGTGGGGAGGATATGCCACATTACTTTTCTCAATCCACAATTACTTTAATCCCAAAGGGAGACCAGAAATCTAATTAGGATCATTTTAGACCCATCTCTCTCACCACTGTGCTGTCTAAACTTATTAGCAAGCTTTTGGTTTTTAGATTAAAACCACATTTATCTTGGATGATCTCTCCTAATCAACCTGCTTTTCTTACAGGAAGACAAATTAGTGATAATGTGCTACTTACACAGGAACTCTTGCTGGATATTGACAAGCCTTATAGAGGGGGTAATCTTATATATAAGCTGGACATCTCTAAATCTTATGACACTATCAACTGAAATTTTATCTTGGAGGTTCTTAAAGCTAGGGGGTTTTAAAATTCCTTCTGCCAAATCATCCACAGGTGGCTTAACAATAATTATTATACCATTCTTATTAATGGGAATTCTCAAGGGTAGTTCCAAGCTATTAGGGGAATTAAACAAGGGGACCCCCTTTCTCCTTACATTTTCATTTTGGTTATGGATTACTTATCTAGGCTTCTTAACCATCATTTTTCTGAAAGGGAATATCTCAGATTTTCTAATAAAGCAAATTTTTCCATAAGTCATCTATGTTATGCTGATGACTTCATACTGTTCTCTAAGGCCTCAAAACCAGCAGTGAAGAAGGTGGTTAATCTGCTGAACTTGTTCTAACAGATCTCTGGTCTCTCTCTGAACTCAAAGAAATGTCAACTTATATTTAGCAATAAGCTACATCCTGCTACCACAAACTGGATTAAAAATTTCACTGGTTTTAAATCTACTACCAGCCCCTTGGTTTATCTTGGGGTAAAGTTAATTAAAGGAAGGAAGAACCAAACTCAATTTGATGAGGTGGTTTCTAAAATTTCCAAACAAATCTCTTGTTGGACTAATTCCTTTTTGTCATGAGGGGAAGGTTAACTTTAATTAAAAGTAATCTGGCTTCTTTCACTATGTATATTTTGCAAATGCTGAAAATGAAAAGAGGTATATAGAAAACTCTAGAGGTGATGTTGAATAAATTCTTATGGGAAGGCAATCATAAACAAGCTCGCTGGTTTAGTTGGGAGAAGCTTTGTCTGCCTCTAACTGCAGGGGGGCTTGGCATGAAATCCTTCCAACAGCTCCATGAAATCTTCTATTGCAAACTCTGGATTAAATTTAGAGAATAGAAATCTTTGTGGGCTAACTATATGAAGTTAAAATGTTGCAAACACTCTCACCAATCAATTACCTGTAGAAAATCTGAGGATTCTAGAATTTGGACTGAGCTCCTGCATATTAGGTGTGTGGTTGAAGAACTTTTTATCTGGGATGTGGGAGAAGGGAAAGTTGATTTTTGGTTAGATAATTAGCTTCTGGAGGGTAAATTGGAACCATCAACCTCCCTGGACTCAGCTATCAACACCCCTATTCATCTTTGCTGGAATAATCATCTTTGGAATAGAGATATGTTGGCTTCTATGGTGAATCCTGAACAAGTGTTTCAAATTCTTAAGGTCCCAATTAATCCATTGAAACCAGATAGAATTGTGACTAAAAATCCTCGTCATACCTCTTTTACCAAATTTGCATACTCCCAATTAAACAATTGGCACCATAAGGATTGGGGTAATGCCATGTGGGTGAAATACCTCAGCCCCTCTATGTCCTTCTTCACCTGGAGATGTTTTCATAACATTATTCCCATTGATGATATACCCAAACTCAACGGTCTGAAAGGACCTTCAAGATGTACTTTCTGTTGCCAACTAGAGGAATCCTTAAATCATGTGTTTTTCTCTTGTCCTATTGCTCAAGGGGTTTGGACACAGGTAGTTGCTAATCTTAGTTTCCCTTCCCATTTGCTGAATTTTGGAAACTTCCTTGACTATTGGAAATTTTGGAAAGGGAACCATGTTGAAATGATCCCCTTTATTACTACATGGTTCATTTGGATGGCAAGGAATAGCAGTAAGTTTGAGGGGAAAATCCAAAGTGCTACAGAAATTGCTACCAACTGCTTGGCATATACTCTTAAGATAATCAATCTCATGGGGTATAAGATTAAAATTCCTGGATGTTCCCAAATCCTCAATACCCAAGTTTCTGCTGCCAGACCAAAATTTCAGCTGTTCCATTGGAGGAAACCTTCTTATCCTTGGATCAAAATCAATACTGATGGGAGTTATAGAAGACACACTGTTGGAATTGGAGGGATTTTCAAAAATAATGCTGGGGATTGCCTACTGTGTTTCCAATCTCCTACTGTTGCTCTAAATGCTTTGCAAGATGAAGCCTTAGCTGCGGTATGGGCCCTTCAAACAGCCGTTGTTATGGGATGGGACCAACTAATTGTGGAAATGGACTCATTATGGCTATTCCAACTCTTAAGAGATAACATCTCCCCACCTTGGTTTCTTCTACATGTTGTTAAGAAAATAACTCACATGAAGTTGACTCATAACCTTTAGATTATCTGGAAGCATATTTTCAGGGAGGGTAACAGATGTGCTAATTGGCTTGCACATCAAGGTGCTTTGCCTATGTTGCCAAAAATATTTACTACCCCTCCTTTGGAGCTGGCTTGGTTGGTTATGACAGATCTCTCTGATCTGCCTTATATTAGAAGGGGGGTGTCCACTCATGTTTATTCTAACCATCATATCTAGGGAGGGCTTTTGTTTCCTTAAGTCCTTACTGTTTTGTTATGTTTCATTTCCTTCTTCTTTTCAGCCCTATTGTTGGGGACAGGTTTTTTGATAGGTTACATTGGTATTTTGTTTTATCTTGGGAGGCATTGCCCCTTTTAGGTGATCCTTGGGTTGTCTGTGAACCAAGCCCCATATAGCTTTGTAACCTTTTTTCAGTTTAACATGTAGGGAGTCTCTGTCACTGCTTTTTAAAAAAATAATTTATATATCCATATATATATATATATATATATATATATATATATATATATATATATATATATATATATATATATATATA
>JXCR01132601.1:109377-120701 GCA_002079205.1 Phalaenopsis hybrid cultivar
TATATATATATATATATGTATTTATAAATACATATTTATTACTTTAGTTTGTGTGCTTTGCTTGTTTTTGTTATTTATCATTATTAGTGCATGCATATTATGGGATCTGAAGGATTAGTGCCTTACAATTCTGAGTTAGAACAAAAAATTAGAAAATTAGAAAACAAAATGAACTTCACAATTTTCAAGAAATGACAAATACTTTACATAACAATTTACAAAATCAAATTGATGAGAATTTATAAAAGCTATTAAGAGATTATGTTAACCCTATGGTACATGAAATTCATCAAAATATACAAACTTGAGTTATAAAAGCTAAAAAATTTGAGTTAAAACTTGCTATCAATCAGATGGAACACAGTAACCAATTTTGGGGAACTCCATTGAAAGATCTTAACTTACATCTTGCAATTTTCTTAGAACTTTGTGTCATATTTCAGTATAATGGTGTCTCTAATGTTGCTGTTAGATTTAGGCTTTTTCCTTTTTCCTTAAGGGGTAAAGCTAAAGTATGGTTGAACTCATTAGGACCTGGATCTATTAGAACGTGGAGTGATCTGACACATAAATTTTTGGCTAAGTATTTTCAACTATCAAAGATTGCTAAGCTCAGAAATGATATTACATCTTTTTGTCAGTTTGAAGGGGAATGAATATACGAGGCATAAGAGCACTTTAATGAACATTTTAGGAATTTTCTACAACATTTTTTGCAAATTTAAACATTTTATAATTGGTAAATATGACCTCATAGATTTCATCACATTTCTTGATTCATTGATTTAAATGCTTTGGGGAGTTCAACTCATGGAGATTTTGATTGAAAGAAGTTCATGATCAATGATGCCTAGTGACTTAATGATAGAACACTAGTAAAAAAGGAATTTCTTAGAGAGAGAGGGTTTATCATGCCTGGAGGTTAGGTAGAGGCAATTATAGCACAGAGGTGATGGGAAGTGTTTTTATTACACCACTACCGGCACTGTTTATCGTGAAGGAATTCTATTCAAATATTTATGGATAAAGTCATGGGTTGGTCTATGTTTGAGGTAAGTTAATACATTTTACTCCTTCAAGGATCAACATACACTTCTTACTGGATGACATACCAATTTGCAAATTTACTAACTTCACTATGACTAGAGACAATCAGAATGCGATCCTCAGATTCATGATAAACAACAAAGAGCTTTGGAATTCGATCAGTGAATACTTGGTTAGTTTCCCTACTGCAAGGTTAAATTCATCATCTAAGCTTTAGCATTTTTTCATTTGTGTCATATTGCTTTCTACCACAAACATAAAGGAAGTGATGAAAGAAAATGCAATCCTCAATTACTGTATTCTAACTGGAAGACTTATTGACGTGGGGACACTTATTTATAGATTTATCAATAAAGTTGCACTAAATAGATCTATGACTGGGCTTGGAAACCCTGATGTTATTTTCTTAATTTATTGTCAAGCCCAAGTCCCTTATGAAAGTTGGGAAAAGGTACTTCTTCTCTGGAAGCCCATTGATCAGTCTATAATGATGTGTTACAACATCAATCTTTTTGTGGCACTTGCAGGAAGTTCTTATATGAATCAGTCTTCTCACCCTTTCACATCATCATGACCTTAACATGTAGATAATTTGGCTGATATCTTGGAAGAAATCAAGAATATAAAAAAGGAGATGTCAATGATTAACAACAGGATCAGTAACATCACCGATCAGTTCGATCATCTAGATTGACAAGTGAAATAATAGTCAGATCATGATGTTGTATTTTAGGATGCACATGTCCAAAGGTATAAGAATAATTGATGGATCAAGAAAGATTCTGAGGAATTTCAGAACTATCCCTTTTACAACTTGTTTGTACACGTATCGCTTGGTGATATTAGAGAAGTGGATAGTGAGGTAGATGTTAATATGTTGTGGATTTTTAGTAGTATCTTTGATGTGTGCTTATAGACTTTTGGTTCCGTATAGTATTAGCTTTGATGTGTGCTCAATAGTTTGTGTGTGAACTTAGAAGTCATGTTCTAAAAGTTGTGAGACATTTATCATGTGTGTTTGTACGATAATTGGATTTATATTTGTAAATAAGTGATTGTTGGTGTTTGCAAAAATTAGATGTTAGAAGAAGTTTAAAAATGTTGAATTTAAGTTATAGGTTTCGTAGTGCCTTGGTGTGCTGTGCTTGCTGTGCTTACTGTAAAAAAATTATAAAAGTGAAAAAAAATAAAAAATTAGGCACTGGCGGCTAGGCACCGAAACTTGCCTCCTAGGCGCTAGCAACCTGAGAACATTGTGCTTAGGTGCCAAAACTTGGTGCCTAAGCGGTGGTTCAGCCAAACCAATGGTTCAGGCTTAAAAATCTTATTTTCTCCCAGGCCATCATCTTCTTCATCCTTGTTTTCACGACTTTAAGCTTGGGGCTTTCCCAGAGCTTCTCCAATCTTGGTTTTAAGGTGATTTCTTGGCTTGGAAACTTTAGATTTGATCTCCTTAAGGTAAGAGCTTTACTTTAATGAAAAAAATTTGATTTTCACCATGAATTCATCCCACATTGCTCAAGTGCCGATATTTTGGATTTATGGAAGAAATTAGTGAAGAATCTATGGTGGAAGAATTCTTATCTTAGAAAAATATTGTTGGGAGCTTAAGAATATTATTTAGAATTTATGTGGATTTTTTTTGAATTTTTATAGAATATGGCTCCTAAGAGGAAAAGGGGGAAAGGAAAATTAGTCTTTGATTTTAAGAAATTCATCAATATGAAAGCCTAGTATAGATACAATGATCTTCTGACTTTCAAAAGTTGATACAAGAGAGAGGTTTCTACATTTCCAAAAAAGTTGTTGAAAGTTTGATTGTAACCTAACATTGGGAAAGCTTCTGCTACTTCACAGCTGTAGCAGTTATCTTTGTTTTTGGAGAATTTTACGCCAACCTCTGAGAAGCCTTTGATGATTAGGTATATGTTTGAGGAAGAAGTGTTGAGTTTACACCTTAGTGCATCAATGCTCTTTACTAGTTTCCAAATATTATAAACTTTGATTACTCTTCATTTGAGCCTTACTGAGTCACAGCTGGATGAGGTGATTTCATTTTTGACTGATAAAAGGGGAGTTTGGAAAGTTAAAGATGACCATAAGGTAAGCTTCCCCGCCTCAATGTTGAATTCACCCTCCAAGGCATGACACTATTTCATTTCTGCATGAATTCATCCTTCCAATCGTTCTGGTGAGGTTACTAAGGAGCGAGCATCATTGAATTTTTGCATTCAACAAATGAAAACTATGGATATTAGATCTCTATTTTATTAGAATATCCTTATTTCTTTTAGAGGTGGAACCACTGGAGGTTTGGGTTACCTTGCCATGATTTTTACTTTGTGAAAGCAATCAAGAGTAGGATATGAGAATTAAGAAGAACTATTACAGTCTCTTAAATCCATTAGCAGGACTAAAGTGCATGTATATGAACTACATGCTTGATTGAGATTTAGCGGTGGAAGTTCAGATATTTCTTCTACCTCCACTTCAATACCATCAACATCAGGTACTGTTGCCCACTCTTCAGCCACTTTGGCTGATCTTTTTAGTGATTATCAGACACTAATGCATGATATTGCATATTTAAAAGGTAAAGTGACTAATATTAATGATAAATTTAATCAAGATCATGGATATTTGAAACTCAAACATGATTATGATATGAGTTCCAATACCTCTCTGGTGAATTTTCTTCAAGGAGATCATGATGTTTAGTTTCCATCTAATCCTCCATTTCCAAATTATGAACCACAAAGCCATATGAATGAGGATGAGGAGAGTGATGATGAGACAGATGGAGATGATGGTGAGGAATAACATCTATGTTACGTGTGATGTTTGTTGTATTTCTTTTGATGTATATATTAGAGTTGTTAGATGTCACGAACTCTTAGGTGTAGTAATTATTGTTTTGGATTTGTTTTGATTTGAATATACCACTACTTTTTTTTTTATATTACCTTGTTGTTTGTTGTTACTGCAATACTATTTGTTTTACTACTACATCATGGTTGTATATGTTTGTTATGTTTAGAGAGCTCTGGTACACAAAAATTTCTTTTTACTATATACATGTTAATTAAGCTCTCTTGTTGTTGTTTACCCATCTTCAATACCTGCATACTTTCATGTTAAACCCTCTTAGAAAATCATTTTTAAAATTTTCTTTCTGATTCTATATATCCTGTACTAAAAGTTTTAAACTATTTAAAAAATTTATATTTGGGGCGGGAAGTAAAAACTTTTGAAAAACCAAATTTTATTTGTCCTTAAGAAACTATATTGAAAGAAAATATCTTTTTTAAAAAATATGGGTATGTGGTGTTTTTTTTTAGAGAACTATATTTTTTTTATTCTATAATTGTGGTATACTTAAGTAAATTTTTTATGATAAAAGTCAGTTGTAAGAATTAAGATATTAAATAAAGGAGAATAGGGATATGATTTTATTATTTAAAGTAGAAAAGAAATTATCTTTTTGAAATATTGAGAATCTTAAATCTATAGTTTAAAGAATTGAGACTCTATGAAAAATTATTTTTGAAAACTAATACAAATTATCAAGGAAAGGAAATGTGAAGAGTTTTTAAATTTAGGAGGAGGATAGTGAAGTTCAAAATCATTAAAGACTAATCCAGATATACTAATCCTTAGTGAAAAAAAAAGGATTGAAAATAATCCTGAAAGTAAAATGAAAAGAAAAGGAAAAGAAAAAGAAAAAAGAAAGAAAAATAAAGAAAAAGAATATGTGCAAATGAGGAGAAGCTTGTGGGGATGCCTAATTAAAAATTGGCTTCAGTTGAATCATCTTAAAAAAAAGAGGCTTTATTATAGTTTTGAGATTTTATTTCCTAAAAGTTTTAGTTTATCTTTAATAGTAGAGCTCTCTTAAATTATATATGTTATTTTTCTGAGATTCCTATGGATTGCAAACTACAATTAATTTTTGAAATGAATAGAAAATCAGAATTCTTGGACCTGATTACAAAATATTCTTATGTCATGTTTCTAGCCTGAATTACTAGAATTTTTCTAAAGTCATAACTACCACATTTATAGAGCAAAACTATGGGGGTCTTTAATGAAACCCACTACCATATGTTAACATATTTAATTATTTAAAAGAAATTAGCTACTTGAGGACAAGTAATAATTAAGTTCAGGGGATTTTGACATACATAAAATATGTTACTTTTATTTATACATTTAATGCCTATTTTTAATGATATTTCACTTTAATGAAAGTTATTTTTGATGTTTTTGGTTGCAGGTACACTAAATGGAGCAAGTGGAGCAATTGGAATGAAAATAGAGCATTTTGGAGTCAAAGGAAGCAAAAAAAGACAAAGTTTACCTGACGCCTAGGTGTCGGACAATAGAGTGACTAGTGCCTAGGCGCCATAAATGATTTTTTAGAATGTTCAATGAATGTGGAAAAATTTTGAATGGGTGCTTAAAATCACTCTTACTAATTTTGAGAGCTCTATTTAAAGAGACTCCTAGAGAGTCTAAGGGAGAGTCTTTTGGAGGAAGAACTTTTGGGAGGGAGAGAGAAGGGCTTGAAAGTTATTGAAAGCTTTAAGTATTTCCATGGTGGCTTGATTAGAATTAGAGTAGAAGATAAGTGAGAGATATCTTCTTCACTAAAGCATTAAGTGAGATTGGAGTGGAATCGTAAGGAGAATGAGTGATTCAAAGAAACTAGAAGGATTGCTTGGGAAGGACTTTGAGATAAGTTGTTTACTTTATTTCTTTTACTTAAACTTGTTTTGTAAACTTATATTTATCTATAAATCCATGTATTGTTGTGTCTTCTCTAAGAGATATGAGTAGTTTCCTTTGTCTTTCTCCCTGCAATGATGAATAATTATGTGTAGGAGTAAAGTTTAATAAAAGTACTTTTAATTCCATAAATTATGATGATTTAAACTTTATGCTTAATTTACTTATCGATTTAGCCACTTGATTGTTAAAATCTGTTGTGAAACATGACGACTCGAAAGGGATAGGCTTTCCGCATGATAGTAAGAATCAAATTTAGTTTCATGGATGAGAATGTAGTCCATATGGCTAAGTGCAAATAAATTGGGAAATAAGTTTTGATAGGCATAAATTGGAGATTTTAGAGTGACAGGCTAAAATTTCTAATTTGATTCAGATGTTTTGAACCTAAAGCGAGATGTTAGCCTTCTGGTGAAGGGTACATAGGAACTCTAGAGTGATAGCTTGTATCTTCCCATCCTAACCATGGGTTTAGGGACTTAAATCTGATTAACTAATGTTTATGCACTCGAGAGAGGGTAAATATTATATATGCTCTTATTTGTCACAATAAATTAATTATATTTAAAATTTTTTAGATTTATACACTAATTATAAATGCATTGCAAGGGGAAGGATGTTTAATACAATTTGAACTCTTTTATACATCGTTAGTTTAGAATTTCTTAGTGGTAACTTACATTTTAGCCAATTTAGATTGTCTTGCATTTGTATTTTGCATTTGCTTAACGTAATTAGCATTCTTTTTAAATTCTATAGGATTAGTTAAGAAAAAAACTTTTCAACATTTCCTAAATAAGTTAATTACAGTTTAATGAAGATTTTACTAACGTCAACCTATAAGTGTTTTGTCTCTCTGTGGGATCAATACTTATGACTCCATTAGAGCCCTATATTACTTGAAACAAAACATATACTTACGTAGTACCCCTAGTGTGTGAACCGTCCTATCAAATTTACATAATATTTAATGCTGCACAATAGCTTCTTAATATAAATTAGGTTAAGCTTTTGGCCATTTTTCAGGACTTAAATAATTGCGTAATTGCGGGTCGGGTCAAGCATTTCGTACATGTCCCCTAAATTTGGTCAACTTCATTTTTTTTTTATTGAAGTGCATATTATGAATTTTTAGGTGGTGCTCAAAGCGAAGAAATATAAAATTTGTGGAGTTGAGCTTGAGTTAGAGGAGTAGTTGGACCATATGTTTGGGGGTGTCGTTGCTACGAGTAATTATGCATGTGTGCCTAGTGAAATAAGGTTTGGTGGCACCCTTGATAAATTGAGAGCTAACCTATCAAGAGATTAAGCCAAATCCCTAGCCCAAACCTCCATCAAGTCGAGTCCACATGTCATTCTAAGCGTTTGTGAAATGAGAATAAAAAGAATGTTGGGGCTGCTTAGCTTATAAGCCAGATATCATAACTAGCAACTTCTTCCAGCACTGATCAGTGAACATCTCAAATAAATTCTATCAAGTAGGTCATGCAAATTTTGAATGCAACACAGAAAATTTAATGATATGTCGCTTTACTTATTTGTGGTAAAGTTGCTTGAAGTTTTGACCCGTAGAGATTTTTTTCTCTAGAGTCCTTAAAACAAAAGGGTCGCGTACCTAAGACATTTTTATGACCACAAAAACATTTTAGTGATTTTTTTTTATTTACAGTCACTTGGAAAATTATTATTTTTGTATTTTTTTCCTTTTGATTTGGATATTTCAACTACTTGGAACTTTGCTTATTTAGTACATTTGAATTTTTTTTTCATTATGTTTGTAACCTTCTGTGGTGGTAGCAAATTCATGGATGCTTCTGTATTAAACAACACGATACTGATCTACATGGATCCAATTGAAAGAAGAAGCAAAATGAGAATTGCAGCTGTCGTGTGCCTGATCTATGAATATTATAACTTGTACATTGATAGGTCTCCTTGCATGATATACTTATATGTTGGGAACAAATGGGCTGGAGAGTTGCTTGCTGGCCACCCAAAGATATTTAGCAATATATTCCACATGAGACAGACAACATTCATTTATCTATTGGAGGTACTATACAAATCTCATAGACTTCATGGCTCTTCCAGATGATTTTGTCAGAGGTGTTGGCGATAACCCTTTGCATACTTGTGTGCTTTTCTTCACAGGTCATAAAACATATTGTACTACGTTCAAACGGATCCCTACAGAGATTTCACGCGATGTACGGTACATGCTATTCTTTAAGCTAATTTCTAAAATTCTTTACAATCAAATTTTAGAAAAGTACATTTACAAACTAAATATTATTTTACCTGGATTTGATTTGAGCAATTGATAGAACACACGCTGACACACATGTTCCAAATAATGAGAAGATTGCATTCATCGGCCATTGTGGGAGCCAATGCAGAATGTAATGGTTGTTTTTGACTTCAACATATGTTTCACTTTTGTTATAACTGGTTGGGAGGACAGTGCACATGACAGTAGAATTTTTAAAGCTGTGACGCAGAATGCCATTTACAACTTCCCACATCCTTCTGTTGGTATGCTTGATACATAAATAATCTCATATTTAACTTTTAACTCAATATTAACTATATAATTCATATTAGGTAAATATTATTTGATTGATGTTAGATATTTTTTACAGTGGGGGTTTCTTACGCCTAATCCTGATACGAGATATCACATACCAGACTTTGGGCGAGTAAGAAATGTAACACGAGGCGGAACAGAAACGTTCAATAAAAGACATTCCTTAGTACGGTGTCATTGAGAAGTCTTTCGACGTTTGGAAGATGAAATGGGCTATACTGCGTGATATGTCATCTTACTCATTTCCCAAACAGAGTTAGATTGTGATTTCTATGATAGCGCTCCGCAATTATGTTCAACATCATCCTTCTCGCAATTGACTTTGGTCGCGTGGATGAGAATCAAGAGCATGTACCTCTTGAAGCATTTGAGTACCATTTTCGGCATTCTTTGCCACAACATGAGATTGCCTCTTCCACCACCTGTACTACAGATGGGGAGGGTGTAATGGAGTTGGCAGAGTTGAGGGAACAAATTACTGATGTGATTGTAGGAGGGTGATTAGTCTATTTATTATTCTATTATTTATAATTTATTCAGTACTATTTGTATTTTGTTTAGTTTCAGCTTATTTTTATTTGCTTATATATTTGATAATGATTATTTGAGCCTTTTGCATTACATTTGTATTTGTTTTGGTGTGTTTTAGGGGTCGATGATGAGACATTTGACCTTATGGATTTTTCGGATGGTCTGTTGGTGGCTATTGGTTGGTGTCACATGTGAAAAATTAATGAAGACGACCAAGTTCCTATCTTCCTTTCGTTGTGATACAATTTTTGAAGTTCATTTAGAAAGTCTTTTTTGGTGATATGCATATGTGACAGACACAAACTTTATATTACAAGGGTTTAAGGCAACCAAGAACCCATTTTCTATAAGGTCGGTTGTCTCCTTGTAGTGACATATTCAAAGTGACAAAATGGTTGGGTGGTGTATTGAGTTTTCTAAGACCACTTGCGTGCACAAAATTGTAATTGCTTACTTCGTTTATCAATTTTTAGTTGATTATTTTTACAGGTCCCTTTTATTTCTATTCCTAGTACGTTTAATATTCATTGTTTGGATTTTTTACGCTATTTGTAGTTTTTTTCCCAGTTGCATTTATTTTTCTTTTGGATGGTTTAGGAGGTCCATGATGAGACTTTTGACCTTATGGGTTCTTTTGGATGTCCTGTTAGTTGTTGTTGGTTGGTGCCACATGTGAAATCCTAATGAAAGAAATCAAATTTCTATCATATATTCAGCGATATGGTTTTTGAGGATTCTCTGGATGATCTTTTAATGTGATATGCATATGTAACACAAACGAGCTTGATTTTACATGGGTTAAACACAACCAAAAACCCTTTTAACAAGGTCAACTGTCTTCTTGTAGTGAAAGATTATTAATAAGCTGCAGTTGTCTCAAATAAACCCTTAAACTAGTGACAACCCGATCAGTATTTTGCTAACACATTTTAATCCAATGGTTATTATTCACTCTCTAAAATATTCTCATTTTTTCCATTAGAAGTCATTAATTACATATTCTAGAAATCTCTAAATCACTCCTTTAAAATATATCTCTAGAATCCTCTAAACATTTTTCATAAACTGTCTCTAAAATTTTTAATAGACTATTTTAGATTATGGGCTCAATTAAAAGCCTAAATAAAATCAAGTTTACTTTTTTCAATAATTTTTCTCTTTTATTTTATTTTAATAATTTATACCTTATTACAATACGATAAATTAAAGTATAAATATAATTAATGTAAATTAAAAACTTCGAAATTATTTCATTATGCAATAAAGAGTCTAAAAATCCAATGTTGTATTCCGCATATATTCAGCATGGCATTTTTTGTTAAAGAGACATAATTTTTATCAAATCTATCAGCCATATAACCAATCAACTAACATATCACAATCTGATTCATATCTAAGTTATTTTTGTTAAAATTGATCTAGTGTGACACAATTATAATTAAAGAAAATTAATTAGTTATTTTTAAGTCATACGCAAAGCATGACGAGCTTGTTGAGGTCGGATACTTTAGTCAACAAATCTGGTAAGTCATACTTGTCACGCCACATGATTTTGTCACCACAAAAAAACTATACTCGAAGGATATAATATTGGAATAACTTAGCTTTATTTACTCATGACTTTAGTTTGGTGTCGCTGGGTGTTGTGATTAACGATTATGGTTGGGAGAATTGCATTGCTCAATTTGCAGTTTAAGAATTTTGGGATTCATTTTGTCATGTCACGAGGATGAAAGCTAGGCTTTCTTGAGAAAAAATAGCGTACGTAAGGTGCACTCAGCACTGGGTACGTCAGGGAGATTATTCAGATGGTATTTGGGTGTTATATCTGCGTTATACCCCCTATAACCTCCATGTAACCTACATGTATTCTACCTATAACATATAAATATTTGAAAACAGAAACGCGAAACTTACTATGAGGTACTGGTAGGTTACAGGGAGGTTACATGGGGTATAACACGGATATAACCCCCTATTACCCTCTGAATAACCTCCTTGACGTAGACAGCGCTGCGTATGTCTTAGGTTATAGGGAGGTTATAGGGGGGTATAACGCAGCTACACGAAGACTAACAAAAGATAATTAATTAAATTATTTAATAAAAATAATTCTAATAATAGTATTATTATTAAATATATTATGTTAAGCATAGTCATTTAAATTTTATGTAGTTACTGGAAATATAAATAGCGCTATATTTTGTGGCATGTCTGCTAATTTTTCTTTTATAATTTATAAAAATCTCTTACAGATTGAATAGAAATTGAAATCTCGATGAGAAAATGAAAACGGATCAGAGACCAGAAAATATTGTCATTCAAAAGTTATATTTAAACCAACAGCTGACGTGCTTAAGGTCCCCCGCCCCGCCCC
>JXCR01132601.1:121051-151199 GCA_002079205.1 Phalaenopsis hybrid cultivar
CTCCAGCATTGCTTGGACATCTATTCCTCCATCTTTCATATTTTGTTCATAAATGGTTTTTATTTTGAAATAAACTTACGGTTAGTTTATTTTGGTTTCACAATTGTGATGTTGGGCCTCATGAAAATTATTCCCCTATTTATAATTCATAAGTAAGATATAAGTTATATGGTGGTTCCTTATTAAAGAGAGGAACAGTACTTTAGTTAATAAACAATTACATTTACATATTTACAACTTACTATTATTTATTCCGACTTCATAATTGATGTGAGCTCCGCAATCCGCAATTTTTCTGTAGCTCCCTTAAGTTTTTATTCGGATTTGAAACGGTTTAGCTTGGGTGTTTGAATTTCATTTGGGCGGCTTTAATGATCTTCGATCGCCTCATTCAGCGAAGTTTAAATATGAAGACACATCGGCTTAGGATAGGGTGGGTAGAGCTTAAATCATCGTAATTCAATAAGCAGCTTACCCTCAGATTATGTATCTTTGTTAAAATGCCTTATTTCAAGCGACCGCTATTCTTCACGATAGTACTTATCAGATAGTTGGTGCTTGATATAGTTGTGCGATGCTCATCAAGTCGTTTGTTCTCCTCATTCTGTCATTCCTTGAGACCGCCCGATTGTTAGCTTGAATAATCTTTGTTCATTAATGAATTTTTTTCTTCGTGTAGACTTATTTCTGCTATACATAATTAGTTTATTGATTTTCTTACTTCTTTTGAGAGTGATAGCTGTCGAAAGAATAAGATAATTAAATATTATATTTATTCATATAATGAGTAACAAACATCATATAAATTTATATCCCATTGATTTTTGTGTCCCCTTTCTTTTTTTTCTATAAATCCCATCTTCTATATCCTTTTCATGTGAGTCGATTGTCTAGGAAAATGAACATGTCGGGTGCCAACAAACCAATATATGAAGAAGTCTTAATGATGGCTTTTGGACTTCTCATTTCTAGCATGCAGGGGATGAAAGAAAAAAAAATTGGACCGAAACTTCTTAAGAAAAAGGTGGGTGAAGAATCACATTCATTAAAGAAAAGGAAATAATAGAAAAAAAAACAATCAGTGAAAGGAGGTCGACCGAATCGACGCAAATAATAGACAACCGACTGATAAGCTGCCTCATGTAGAAGGGGTTGGTGAATCATCCGACTCAGCACCACTTTAGGTGAGAAAGAAGAAAAAAGGGAAGGCATTGGACCATGCATGTACCCTTTGTCAACATCCATTCCTTCCACTATCTCAAGTTAGAGAATCTTCAAAGACAGTTGTGATAATTCAATCATCTAATTTCTCACAAGTTCACTTTCTAGCTTCAAAGTCCACTCAAGGTGATGCTCTCTCTCGAGGGAAGACAACTCACTCCATAGTTTAGCCACTGAGGCAACTGATGTGTAGATAAGTTTGCAAGTATTTCTTAAAATTTTTACACATTTTTATTAATAAAATTGCACTTTAAGAAAGGTACTTTTGTTTATCTTGCAGGTATAATAGAAAATTGAAGTGTGGAAACCAAGAGGAGGCTTGGAGCATTGAAGAGCAAAGTGGAACTCGCGCCTAGGCGCCGGACCCTTTCCCGCCTAGGCTTATTAACAAACTTCAATGATTTAATTAAATGGAAAATAATGTTTTATTTATAAAAACTATTTTTTATATACTTATTAAACCTCTCTGAATTCAAAAGACTCAGAGAATCAAATTTTGTATTTTTATGATTTTTAATTTATTTATTATAATGTTTTTTAATGAGAAAAATAAGGAAAAATATATTTTTAAGGTTTTAAAATTTATTTTTAACTTGGAAAAGTTAGAAAAAATATTTTAAAGAGTCCCAACTGATCAAGAGACCATTAGGCACATTTTAAAATATTTTTGAATTTTTTGGGATTTTTTATTTTTTTTTAATTACTTTGAATTCAAAATAAGGCTAAAAAATCAATTATTTTCTCAAAAATATTTTTTATTTTTCCTAAGTACCCCTGATCACAAGGAACTCAGAAAACTATTTTTCATAATTTTCTCAAGTGTATTTAATTTATTATAATTATTTTTATACAATAATACAAGGTTTTTTAGAAAATCAACTTTAGTACTCAAACTTAATCAAATAATTTTAAAATATTTACGGTGGGTACACAAGATTTTCATACACCGTGTGGAATTGATTTTGTTAATTTTTTTTATTATTTAATTTACATAAATTACTACAAGATATATACACTTAAGCAAATATAAAAATTTACAAAATTATTCAAGCCATCATGATATTTTTCTTATGTTTCTCTGATTATAGAAAACATACTAAAATTATTCTCATAGTTTTCCAAGTGATCTTTTAATTTATATAATTAAAATAAGCCAAAATAGTCATCTTAGCTTGAAAATTAGTGTTAGAAGCATAGAGATGTCCTCTAACCTTAGAAAAATCAGAGGGCGTAGGCTCTGTCATGAGGAACAAACCCTTAAAATTTCAATTCATGGTGAGCAATGTTTGATCATAATGAATTAAAATACTCCAGAGAGTATTTAATTCATTAAAAATCAAGGAGTAAGAAAATAATTTTTATTTTTAGTCCACATTATTCTCCTCTATTCACTGAGAAAGTGGATATTTTTTTTATTTAATGATTTTTCTAGGGAAAGATATGGATTTTTGAAGTTGAGTTTTTAATTAATTTCAAAAAATCCAATTTTTTCTTTTTAAACGTGTGGTGCCAAATCATCCTACGCGGCTTCGAATTTACACACGGCGATCCACCATTTTATGTCGTCATCCACCTCAGCTGCCACATGTCCCGCCTTTTTGCTTCGAGGGTTCGTGTGACTTGATCTCCTCCGTCCATCCAATACACGTGCGATCAGACAGCTCCCGTCATCGTCCCCAAATGACCTAACCCGAGAGCCATTCACATTAAAATCTTATGATTTTCGTCTAGACTCAACCAAATTGCATGGGCTTTGTTCCTATACCTTCATCTACTCGACGAGTATATCTATACGTCTTATACAATATTAAATATAGTAAATAAGTATGTAGTATCAAAATAGGCTCGGATTATGATTGAGGTTCAATACCTTTGTCTGAGAGGGGAGGCTTCAATCAGATGGTTGTGGTACCTTCGATTGGGTCCAACGAACCTCCAGATAAAGTCCTAGGTCCTAGTAAATTGTCTAGATATGATTTCGACAAAGCTCGATTTTAGGTGTTGGTTTAGAGCTATGTTAGAGGCTGTTTAAGCGAGGGCTTTTGTGGGGGATCAACTCCTCTTGCTTTAGTGATGGTGTGGGCACAGCTAATTGGAGTTTGGTGGACTGTGGAGGTGTGTGGAAATATGTCCTGATTTGAGCTAAATTTTTTAACTCAAAATGTGAAGGTTAAAATCCATTAAAACAAGGGACCATTGGTCCATAGCTCACCTAGGTGATCTAGGTGGGTTTAGGCTGGTCAGTAGAGTTCAAATGGTGGTTGTGGTGATATTAATTTTGTCACTTTGATCTCGCTAAGTTAATTTTGGTGAAGGGGTTCAATTTGGATCAAATTGTCTTAAATTTGGGTTTGGGTTAGGCTAATGATACACAAAAATAATATACTGTTTTAAGTACCCTTTTTATGCCTATTTTTGGTGATATTGCACTTTAAAGAAAGGTATTTTTTGTGTTTTTGTTGTAGGTATATCATTTTTAGGTATTTGGAGAAAAAATGGCAAAAAGAGCGAAATTTGGAGCAAAAATAACCAATTTTGGGGTTTGGCTGATGATGCGCCAAGCTGACGCATGATGTGCCAGAATGGCACCTGATGTACCAGGCATTAAATTTTTAAATTAAGGTAATTTGACAAATTTTTAAAGGGACACTTGTTCTAAGCACCCCATGGAGTGATTCAATGCATTTAGACACTATGGAAGGTTCTAATTTGAAGGAATTTGACTCTTGGATCAAGGAGGCACATCTTTTGAAATTCAAAGTTTTGACTTTTGAATTTTTAAGGGAAATTGAAACTCTTTTAAGAGAAAGCAGTCCAAAAAGGAAAAGGGACTTCAAGAGTGTGACGAGAGGGAAAGAGAGAGAATTGGCGTGAGTTAGAGAGAGTGAGAAGAGGAGAATTTCTGCTATAGTTGTAGGTTGTAAGAGGAGAGGGAAGGTGAGAGATTTCTTATTCATTACATTTCTAAGAGAGAATTGGTAGTGATTGTAAAGAGGGAAAGTCTTAGAGAGAACTTTGTCGTCGCTATTTTTGGTTTGGGGAGTTGCCTGTAATAAGTTGTCAGTCGCCGTATTTTTAATTTACATATATATTTAGAGAGATCAAAATCCCATCGCCTACTTTGGTAAGACGTTTTAATTTACATATATATTTAGTTTCAGAAAAATATGAAATCAAACTGACCCCATATTTTTCATAGTTTAAATGAAAGAGCGATGTACCTCAAATCTTGTATCTATCCCGAAGGATAAACACAAGACTTGAGGATGAGGCTTGATCAAATAAACTAAGGGATATATGACGTCTGTTTGGTCTGCGAAACCTTTGTATTTGCCGACAAGTTCCCCTATTTAATATTATATGACGTTCGTTTGGTCTGTGAAACTTTTGTATTTGCTGATAAGTTCCCCTATTTAATATAAAAAATTAAATAGGGTTTATATTAAGCTGGGTCCGGACATGCTTCCTATAATGACAAGCCCCTATAGTTAATTACATCTTAAATGACCAAAGTCCTCTAAGATGACTCTCGATAAAAATCAAGAAATATTATCTTCAAAGAGTTTCAAAAGGTAGGACTTTTCAATGAGATCAAACATAGATGTGTGAAAGGGGATTGATTCAAATTTGGAACATTTTGTTGTAGAGTCCAAAGAAGGAAGAACTAGGGGATGTCATGGATCCAGAGGAGAACCCCAGCGACTTCCCAAGCAATCCTAATGTTTGGCTTCATTTTTTAGGAGAAATATTTAGGTGTTTCTTCCTTCCAATTTTATTAGTTAGGGCTTGCATTCGTGTGAAACGATCACATAAATATCCTGGAAGATATGAGGATTTAGGTCATGCAAACGACAACCTCGGAATCCTAAGACGAGTTAGGGCTTATATTGTATAGTAGGGCTATACAAAAGGCCTAAAGATAAGGTGAGGATTTACGTTCAAGCATCCTCAAAGTCCTATGACTTTGTTGTTTGTATCCAAGGAAGGAAGATTGATTTAGCTGGGGAAGACATATTTTGTTGTTGAAGATGGTCATGCTGCCCACCATGCTAGCTCCAAGCTCCTTGCCGCGACGAGTTTGAGTATTCTAGTGTGTCAAGTTATGATGTCAAATCAGTTGGCTCTATGGTTGAAGTTCTTTAAATTTTATGAAGGCATGTTAAAGTTGATTAGAGTGACACTGGTTAGGATCCTACGGTTCCCTCATTCCAGCACCACTATTTTCTATTGGATTCACTTAGTCCAAATGAACTTACTAAACTCACTTAATGAATTCCCCTTTTCATTTAGACCATGGGAAGCCTCGTTAGCAACCGTAGGTTACCTCCTCCGAGGAATTTCAGATCATCCGATAGAGACATCTTAATTTAGTTGCAATTGTAGTTTTGTGTGATGTTTGTGATTCTTTGAATTGTTTTATATTTTGAATGTTGTGGGGGTGAATTTTATCTTGGTTGATTTTAGTTTTAGTCGATCATCAAATAGAGACATCTTAATTAAGTTAAAGTTGTGGTTTTATATGATGTTTGTGATTAAATTTTGTTTATTTTATATTTTGAATGTTGTGGCGATGAATTTTATCTTAGTTGAGTTTAATTTTAGTTTTGGTTTTGGTTTTGGTTTTGTGGCTATCCTGATAGTTTTAGTTTTCATGCATGGTGACATCGTTATTTAGCATGCAAATATGTGTAAGCATAAAAGTATAGCATAAAAGTACAAGAAAGACGATGCTGAAAACTATAAAAACGTACCTGACGAGTCTTCTCGTTACACCACGTGAAACTTAAAATGCATGTGAGGGCAGTTCATATAGAGGCAAAAAAAAGTAAGGTTTTTGTAGTTTTCCTAACCCTATACCATATCTTGGTGGGTCCTTAGGAGTTTAATTAAGGATTATTTTGTCAACCAAAACATATTAAGTTTAGCAGATCTCTAAGGTATCCAACAGATCTAAAGAAAGAAGCAGGTCCGTGTTACTCTCTCGCTGCTTAGTGGAAAATCCCGAATTCTTTTAAACTTATTATGTTGCTTAATAATTCATCATGTAAACACCCTTAGTGCTCAGTGAGCATTGATGTCTAAATTATCCCTAAGAATAGGGTAATTATCACTCGTTATTCAATTTAATCAATTTAAGAATTATGTGGGTGAAGAACCTTAAAGAGACAAGTTTAAGAGACTTAGCCAAATTTTGACTTGGACTTGTAGTGTTTGAAAGTTGTTTTAATTTTCAATGATATTTACTTTTCTAATCCTTATTTAAATGAAACTTGATTTAACCTAACTCACTACTAAGCCCTTAAGATTTTGGTGAGTGTCTTAGTCATTGCAAATGAAATTGACTTATAGTGATGGTGACGATTCATGTCTTTATTTTTTTTGTTCATCAAAGAGGGGTATTAAATTAGTGAGTTATTAACACCCAAAACCCCCTAAATCTAGGATTATTTAATCGGCTAGACTTCCAAATTTATGTAAATTAAGGAATATGCAAATTTATCTTTTTTAATTAGGACAAGTGAGGCTGGTTTCTGTCAGTTAACCCCTTGTGTTTCAAACATTCAAATATGTTAGAATCAAATATTTCTCATTTTCCTTTCTGAAATTAGGCCTAAATACTAATTAAGGCTAAATTTCCACAATTACACATTTGCCTCTAAGGCTCTATCACTTCATAATTCATCAAATTTAATCCAAATAACTTTGGAATTTTTATAATACCTCACTCATGGGTCAATTGAGACATCAGAGAAGAAAGTGTGATTTTTCAAAATTTAATTTATCTAGATAATTATTTTTAATGCAAAAATAGGATTTTTCAAAGAAAATTCCTAACTTGACAAAGGTAAATCATAATCCCTTGAAATTTGTACTATAGGTAGGCTTAGACCAGAGAAGCCTTTGAACTAAATTTCATGACTTTTTGAATTTTATTTGAATTTTAAGAATTATTTTAAGTTTTAGAGTGTTAATTTATTATAAAATATTTTAAATGTGGAAAATTAAGTTTTATATTTTTATTAAATCTCTCTTATGTCAAGGGACATAGAGAAACAAATTTCACATTTTTTTTAATTTTTCGCTGAATTATTGGAATTATTTTATTAAAAATTCATTTTTAGCCTTTAAAAATTATTTTAAGCTTCAAAATTCAATATCTTTATTTAGAAAATTAGGAAAAATATCCAATTGTTCCTAAGTTCTTAGGAAGAAATTTAGAATATTTCCATGAATTTTATTTTTTTTTGTAATTTTTATGGATTTTTAATTATTTAAATATAAAAAAGGCTAAAAATCAAGTTTTTATTTTAAATACCAATTTATTTTTAGAAAATACCCCTGATAACATAGAACTCAAAAAAAAGTTTTTATAAATTTTTTAGTTATATTTTGATTTTTAAAAATCATTTAAGTGCTAAAATGATATTTATCTTTAAAAATCAACTTAAGTTACCAAATGAACTCAAAATGCTTTGGAACTGTTATGGTGAGTTTGCTGGATCCTGAAAAATAGTGGAGATCAAAAATCAAGTCATTTTCATGTTTGTAATTTTCAAAATCAATTATCTTAGTGATTTAGGGTTTGTAAGGATTGGGTGTATTTTGAATGACTTGACTCATGAGAAATTTTCCCAATGGTTCTCTAGTTATAGTAAACCTTCCAAAATTTTCTTAAATTTTTATAAGCAAAATGCTAATTATTATAATTAATTTAAGAAAATAATGTGCATAAACTTGAAAAATATGGATCTCTGTCTAGAGGTATACTCTAACTTTAGAAAAATCAGGAAATGTTTCCCTTGACAGAGGCTACAATATGTCAAAAATTCAAGCCATGGTGAAATGCCTATATGCATGGAGAATCAAAAGACACAAAATAGTGTTTAATTAATTAAAAATAAAACATGCATCAAATGACATTCAAATTATTTTCATATTGTTCTACTCTGTTCACTGAGCAAGAAAGTATTTTTATTTTATTTTTGTAATTTTTTTACACAAAGTTATGTATTTTTGAAGTTTTGGAGATTAAATAAATAAGAAAAAGCCCCTGTTTTTTGACTTATCCATGTCAATCTCGTACGGGTCAAACATGTCAGGTGTCACCACCTGATTGGATACCGCCACCCAGCTTATTTCCCGCCCCATCACACCGCGCTCCGTCCGACAAGATCAGGGCCGCCCTATCAATACACGCTTGATTTGACGATCACAGGTCATTGTCCCAAATGAACTGGACCAAAAAACTGTTCATTTTAAAATGCTAATATCTCACTCGATTCTCAATGAAATTGAGTGCAGTTTTTTTTAACATGCTCGTTTTGACTAGTCAAACACATCCATACGATTGATGAACCCTTAAATTAACTTTATGTTCATGAATAATTAAAAGAAGCTCTGTTTAGGGTTAACTTTCAATACCTTGGTCCAAGAGGGGTAGCCTCGATTGGATACTTGTAGAAGCCTTGTGTGGGTCTCAGGAGCATAGGGATGGAGCCTCTGGTCGTGGTGAAATACATAGACCCAAATTCGACTAAGGGCGATTTGGGGGTTTGCTTGAAGTCCACCTTAGGGTGAGCGAGTGATGGTGCTTTTATGGGGGATCTTCCTCTCTTAATGTTGGAATGGTGTGGGTGCAATTAATTTGAATTTGGTAGAGGTTTGGAGGATGTCCTATTTCAGCCTTGAAATTGAGCTCCAAAATTGAACTCGAGTAATGGCTTTGAGTGGCTAGGGAAGGTTTTGTTAAACTCAAGAGGTCTCCAGGAAGCTCTGGAAGAAATTTTACAGAGTCTCCCTAAGGAACTTTAAGCTCTCTCTTTTTGGCCATGGAGGGGGAGTTTAAATAAAATGGCATAGGCTGGCTGTCAGGGCCAATTGAGGGGTGTATTTGGTTGCTTATGTGGAGGGCAGAGAAGCTCCAATGAGCAGCTGAGCTGATTTGGCCTTTGGGTTTGAATTGGGTAAAAATCTCTTGTCTTGGCCATGGTTTTGGCTATTTTCCAGCCACCAAGGTGGTTGGCCGACTAGACATTGGTCACCTCTTGGCACAGGAAAGTCAAGGGAATATGTCACAGTAATTTATGGCAATGAGGTATTGCTTTGGCGAAGATATCTTAAGCCTAAGAAAAAATGGAAATTAAATCCATTAATTTGAGTCACCCTTTATCCATGGCTCATCTAGCTTAAGTTAGATGATTTTTGGCTCAATCTTAGGGTCCAACTAATGGCTGCGGTGGAGTTAATTTGATGGCTTTAGGGTGGTTAGGCCACATTTAGTGCATAGGTCCAAGTGGGTGTACATGACCAAAAAATAGGTTTGGGCTAGGTTCACCATGTCAATTAGCCCAAATAAATGTTGAATTTGGTGTATATGATTGTAAGGAACAACTTTGGTGAAGGATGAAAGTGGTTTTGAGTTCAATTGGATGGTCAATTTGGAGGAATTTTGATTTTGATCAATTTGGGCATATTGGGCTAGGTTTGGGTCTAGGTTGGGCTATCCTTGGGTCATGTCCAAATTGATTGTTGAAAATAGTCAATAGAAACCTCATGAAGAGTTTTCAACATAAATTGGGTGCCAATTTTGGGGTTAAGGCATTCAATTTGATGAGATTAGGTCATGTGTCCAAAATTGGGGCTTTGATCTAAATCAAAATTGGGCTCAAATGATGGATCAATTGGGCTTGGATTTGGTCTATTTTGGTCATATCAAGGGTTAATTTGAGTTTATAATTGAAATTGGGGGAAATTGAGACCAACTTTATAGACATTTAAGGTAGATTTGGGGAAAAATGGGCCTTTAAAAGGCAATTTGGGGTTTTTTTTGTCAAAGATGGTCAAATTGGTCAAATTGGGTCATGTGATAGTTGAGAAAAATGAAATTATGAATATTTGAAAGGTTTTTGGGAATTTTTGGGATTTTTTGGAATTTTTAGAATTTTGGGCTAAGGAAGGGCACTTTGGTAATTTGGCCATTTTTGGTGATTTTGGGTAGTTTGGGTGTTTTCAAGGTGTTAGAAATGATTTTTGAACCAACTTGGTTATTTTGGATAAATTTGGGAATTTTGGCTAAATTTGGCATCCCAAGGGTGTCTAGGTAATTTGGGAGAGTTTAAGGGCAAAAGGCTAAGTTGGATATTTTTAGTAGAATTGGGGTGCCAACTACCATCAATAAGCCATGGACCAATGGAAACCCCATTTTGGGTTCTCTATATATTGGTCTTAGCTAAACCCTAGCCTAGGGCTAGTGGGTCTAGGAGACCATCTACATGAGTCTCTCAAAAGATCAACAGATGAAAGTCTAGAAGCTTTTGGGTTATGAGTGATTGTGAGTGCAAATATGTACCTCAAGCCCTAGACCAACACCCAAGGTCAACCCTAAGGTCCATCAGTCCTAAGGGGACTCTTCTTGAGCTCCCTCATAATGACCCCACCTACTAAGTGTTAGAGGTTATGACCAATATGTGGAACTTCAAGTTGAATAAAGAGGAGTGTAGAATTTCTAATTGTGAGGGTTCATTATCTAGTTTTCTAAGAATAGTCAATAGGAAAGTCATATGGCTAGACCTTAGGGTACTAAAGAGGAAAAATTAAACCTCAACCAAAAGCGAGGCCAACCAATAGACTCCCAATAGGTGTAATGTGCTGGGCAAGCACACCGCGCGTATTGGCATTGACCGACGAGCTCAACAAAAAAAATCAATATAAACTCCTAAGTCAATAGACCCGAAACTATGTGTAGAGCTGTGTGTGTGATTTTTTTCTGCTAGGGAATTAGCAGGTGTTCTGATTGAAATCGAGTAGGGACTCTCGTTGGGGATCTGAGAGTGAATTTTGAGTTATGAAATTTCAAGTATTTAAAAAGGATGAGAATCAGTATGTAAGTGTTGACCCTGAAGTGGGAATTGAAACTTGGGTATCAACCCCAAAATAAGAATCAGATTTCATAATCCATTTAAGATGGTCTTAAAACTGATTTCAAAAGATGAGAATAGGATGCCTTGAATTAATCGAAGGGCTTATTCCCTCAACCTCAAGAATATCGTTGAATTTGATTTGAAAGATTGTGATAGGAGGGGTTCCTAAAACAACGCAGAATCAGATATAAAATCTTCAACCTCTCGTAGGATTTGATTTGGAAGATTGTAATAGGAGGAGCTCCTAAAGCAACGCGGTATCGGATGTGAAATCTTCAATCTCTAACATTTGATTTGAAAGATTGCAATAGGAGAAGCTCCTAAAGCAACACAATATCAAATATGAAATCTTCAACCTCTACAATTTTATTAAAAAGATTGCAAAAGGATGAGAACCTAAAGCAACACGGTATTTGATGTTAAATCCTCAACCTTTGGAATTTGATTTAAAAGATTGCAATAGGTGAAGCTCCTAAAGCAACGAGAAATCAGATGTAAAATCCGCAACCTCTAAGAAGAAGATGAAATGAAAGAGGAAAGGAGAAAGAAGAAAATAAAAAGTATAAGGATGAAGATGAAGTTTTCTCCTCTCTTTTTCTCTCCAAAAGCTCTCCAAAACTCTACACCCAAATTTCTACAATACTCCTTTTATTTTTATCTCCCCTCAAGTTTAAATGGCTAAAATATTAAAGAGTAATGAAGCCAAAATGCTTCCCATGTTCAACCCACCTTCTTCCATGGCAATCCTTCAAGTGGCCATATAGATATTAAATTTTCATCCACACAAGGTGCATGTAATTAATCATTTTTTTTTTGCAGTACAGGTGCACCTAAGAAAAATAAGAAAGCATGTTCTTAACCTAGATCTCTCTCAAACATCAACTTAGCCTAATAACTCTAATATCTTATTTAAATTCCTTCTAAGCAAATAGGAAAAAAAACACAAGAGCTAAGGGAAATTTCACCATCGTGACATTTTGTCGAAGCATTCTTTTTGCTTATCCAAGTTCTCTTCTTGCAAGGATGTTGATTTTCCTCCAAGAGAGCTCTAAGAACTTCCTCTTAATCCCACCTCAAGAGAATGCGAAGTGGAACAATAAGAAGAAGATGATATAAAAGAGGAAAGGAGAAAGAAGAAAATAAAAAGTATATGGATGAAGATGAAGTTTTCTCCTCTCTTTTTCTCTCCAAAAGCTCTCCAAAAATATATGCCCAAATTTCTACAATACTTCTTTTATTTTTATCTCCCCTCAAGTTTAAATGGCTAAAATATTAAAGAGTAATGAAGCCAAAGTGCTTCCCATGTTCAACCCTCCTTTTTCCATAACAATCCTTCAAGTGGCCATATAGAATTTAGATTTTCGTCCACACAAGGTGCATGTAATTGATCAACTTTTTTTTTCTTGTAGTACAGGTGCTAAATAACCTTTCATGGTACCAACTCTCCATATAAAAAATGAATTTTCATTGCTCAAATCATTCAAAATAACACCAAAACTGGAAATCAGGAAAGCGGCTAACACCGACCTGATTTAGTAGACCCCAATTTTTTATGAAAAAGACATATAGGGAAGGTTTTTATGAATTCCTTAAACCATGAGAAGATATATGATTGAAATATTATCCTAACCCATTAAAAAGGATATCAAACATGTGTCATATCAAAAATTAATACCAATCAAAGGTAAATTATTCTGGACGCATCTATACCAATTTAAATCATGGTTTCATGCCCAAAATGTTTGCTAAAGGGTTTTATGGATACCATAAAATATGAGAGGTTATTTATGAATAAAATATGATCCTCAAGAATTAGTATGGATATCAAACGAAATTTATACTAACTAAGGATAACTACTTTTGGGAACTGTTGTACCAACTCAAATCTTGGTTTCATGCCTAAAAAGTCAGTTGAAGGATTTTATGGATCCCTGGGATCATGATAAGTTATTTATAAATAAAAAGTCCTCAAAAATAAAAAATGATACCAAACATGTGTCATATTAAAATTTAATGCTAACTGGTGCACCAGGCTCTAGCGCATATGCACTGGTTCAACTCTAAGTTCTATGCCATAAATGCCCACTGAAGAGATTTTATGGAAGTCTTGAGTTTTAGGAAGCATTGTATGAATAGATTAAGGTCCCATAACATGTAAATAGTCATCTGAAATATGTGACATTCAAAATTAATGCCAATAATGACACTACTTGAAGAACTATTATTCACTTGAAAATATTGGAAATATTTGTAACCATTTCCAATATAGAAATCTCTCTTAGCACTTAAAGACCATCGCATGTGGGGATATTTCTTTGATACCTTTGTTATATTTTCTTTGCTGAAACTCTAATGTGATGGGCACAAAATAATCCTATAATTATAAATCTCTTGAAACTACAGCTTATCTCAAAAGTTATTTTATCAAATTTAGCTATTTAGTGTTAAGTCGTTCTCTTAAAATTCAAATTTTTAATACAATGTTATGAAAGACTATTATCAGATACTTCTACAACAAGCTGATCTACCTATTGTATAAATTCTTCTTCAAAGAATGAATACATCTTTCTTGAATATAATGAGCAGCTTCCTTTGTCACAGGACTGCGTTTAGAAAAATGAAAAATTATAGATTGACTACATTTGAATCCTAATCTTTCTTATTTCGTCCCCATGTTAGCATGACATTCTCAAGTTACAAAAAATAATCGATGATAATGCTTGTATTCTTGAAGATATCATGACATAAATTATTAGTATAATTAGTTCACTGTGTGGATAAGATTCCCAAGCTACATAAATAATTTTTAAAGGCCGTTGACCACTTTTTTCTAATATTGTACAACTTATCTAGCCAGAGGTTCCCTTTTTCAAGCATTTCAGCCCGGATTTGTTCAAACTCATTTTGTGAATTACATTTATTCATGCAAGTATATAATAGATCACATATTATCATATCATTGATGGAGTAATGTACTTTTGTAGGAAATTTCTTAAAAGTATATCATAGCAAAATCTATGATGACTATGTGACAACAAATCTTTTATAGCTCACACCATCACTTGATCCTAGTTAGTGAATATTTTTAAATAATACTATTCATCCATTGTATAAACAAAAGTTTTGAATAACTAATTGAATGAGTCAATTATCTCGTTCAATAAAAAGCCTACCCCAAAAAGAATATTTTGCCAGTGATGGTTAACCACTAAAAAAGGTGCAAAAATTAAGTTTTATTTATTCAATCATTAACTTTTATAAAAGATGACAACAACCCCAAAGAAGTCATAATCAACTTCTAACATGTCATGGCTCTAAAAAAAGCTCATCGACCTAACCGTCTCATCAATTTGAAAATCTCATGCAAACATGTTATTTGATTCTTGACTCTGTGAACAATTATGTTGATGCATTAATTTCACCCATTTTTATCTTTGCTCTTCTTTCCTTTTGAAAAAAAAAATTGAATGCATCTTTTTCAAAAATTAGACATTTTCTACACCACAAAATTCCATAACAAGAAATTTAAATTCATCAGTAGCTCCAATCCCTACTCTCTCATGAATTTCAGTACATCTGCATTAATATTACTAATGTTTCAACTAGATCTCAAAAGAATTTCATCACCTGGCTCTGTTATGGAAAGGTTATTGCTTTCTATAATTTTTTAAAATTTTCAATTGTCCTCAACATCAATTTCATATCAAATCATGCTGGACAAACAGACTTGATGTCTACTTTTTAAAATTCACCGTGCTACTGAGATTATGCCCCTTTGTAAAACCAATAATGCCACAAAAAAATTCTTTTGATTTTATATTCCTTAAATTTGACCAATAACTGATATTGTTCTTTCAAATAGTAAATCCAATGAGATGTGCATAAGCACAATATAAAATATATACCTCATTTTCCTTATATAGTAGTGCTAAGAAGTTTGTCTATAATTGGTTCAGTACCCAAATTTATTAGCTTACAAAATTGCTCATATATACATATATTTAAACCAAGATTATATAAATTAACGTCTTTTAGAAAAATAGAAGTATTCCATATCATTTGCCATTTTAATGTGAGAAACAATATATTATAATGTTATATAACTTTCTTATTTTAAAATTGATGTTCTAAAAGTACAAATATGTTTTTAAAAATGATTATATTTTGGTGATATTGTGATGATATAGATGAAAGTATTATATTTTTCTCACAAATGAACAATATCTTCTGCTCTTATGAGGTGAGATATAATAAATTATGATGTTATGCAACTTTTCTATTTGACAATTGATCTTCTAAAAGTGTAAACATATTTTAGAAAAAAATTGATATTTTGGTGTATTATGATGGTACAAATGAAAATTTTATGTTTTTTTTTCTTACGAATTAACCATTTATTTTATTGCTTTGATGTGAGACATAATAACTTATGATATTATGCATGTTTGATTTTTAAATATTAATGTCGTAAAAGTATAAACATGATTTAGAAATATGGTGGTATTTTCATGATACAAATGGAAATTTTGTGTTTTTCCTCACAAATAAATCATATCTTCTGCCACTCTGATGTGAGAGAATAGATTATGACATTATTCACATTCCTCTTTAAAAATTAATGTCTACAAGCATAAACATGTTTTTAAAAAAGCGTGGTATTTTAGTAGTACTATGGTGGTTGGTGCATATGAAAAATTAAGTTTTTTTCTCAAAAATAAACTATACCGTATGCTGCTTTGATGTGAGAGACAATAGATTATAGTGAAATGCAAGTTTCTTATTTGAAAACATTGATTCAAACTACAAAAAAAAGATTACGCATAATTTAAACATGATAAATCAATATTAAAATATATTGATTCAAATTACAAAAGATTTCAAGCAATACAAAGTAGTTCTTTTATTTCAATGGCAGCTAAACACACCTTCAATTCATTCCTATCACAAAATTTTTAACTTTCCATCTTCAAAATTGCTTTGATATGAATTAATCATAGCCGTTCGTGAATGTCACACTCTTCAATATACCATAAAAACTCTTAAACAAAAACCCTATAACGTGGAGAGAAAACGAATGCAGCCTTGGACACAATGATAAACCCTAGAGCATCAAATAGAAATGAAGGCGGGCGGGATTTCAAATGGGTAACTTCTAATTTTTAGGTTGATTTCGGGTCGATTTTAGCTCACCTTCAAAAATCAACTTTTGGGTTGATTTCGGAGTTTAGCTCAAAAATTAGATTTCGGGTGGAAAAAAGTTGTTGGTGAGCTCACCATCAAAAATCAACAGTATTTAATTATTCCATAACATTACTAATTGCAGATTTAATGGCAATAATACATTAATATCACAATCAATACAATGGCAGCATGTTATACAAANCAATGATAAGCCCTAGAGCATCAAATAGAAATGAAGGCGGAGCGGGACTTCAAATAGGTAACTTCTAATTTTTAGGTTGATTTCGGAGTTTAGCTGAAAAATTAGATTTCAGGTCGAAAAAACTTGTTGGTGAGCTCACCATCAAAAATCAACAATAACGTTACTAATTGCAGATTTAATGGCAATAATACATTAATATCACAATCAATACAATGGCAGCATGTTATACAGAGTTTAAATTGTAGTTTTCATTATGAAGGAACCCTCCTGTAATAAGCAGGAATCATTGCAGGAAAGAACATTTGACGAACCCCCTCTGCTCTTATTATAGGAAAAATTATGTCACAAGCACTCTGCAAAAGAACAATAGTCGAAATTCAATAAACAAATAGGGAAGACAAGAAGTTTTAAATTCACTTCTAACAGCAGCAGCAGTTGACCATTACAGTATAATATCCATAAAAAATGCTTATGGGAATGCTATTTTCTTGTTTTTAACCTTGAGAATTGCAGCAAAGAGACATTTGTCATATATGAATTGTTTCTTTTCTTTTTTTTTTCTTTTGTGAGTATTGTCCTGGCACAAATTTCGTTCAAGCTGGAGACCTTGGCAATTATTTTTAAGAAATTTACTGACTTTGAAAAACCATATCCACTCAGGTGCATTAGTTAAGCTCTTTTAATTTGACACTAGCAATCATCCTATTTAAAGAACATCCATCAGTTTGCCAAAAAAATCTACGAGTAAATTTCAAAGCATAGTTGGCAAAATAATCTGTAAGGGGAGTAAATTTCAAAGCGGACCCATTTTGGCATAATCATTGGGTTTAGGCTCCCACAGCAAAATTTTTGGTTCGGGCCATGATGTATTCAACGACACTTGAATTTTTTATTAAATTTGTTCAAAGTTATCAAAAATAAAAAAAAAATAAAAAAAACCAATTTTTTACTAGACATTGGCATAATTGTTTCTAAGCAGAGTGATTTTATGCTACCATAATAAATAAATTTATAAGATTATTTTTTCTTGTTTTTTCTATGTCCTTAACTATCAGCACAAAATTTATCTTAACATAGGAGAAAAAACCTTTGAATTTTTTAGTGAAAAGCACCTATGAACTAGGGGAGAGTTTATTGGAGTTGTAGGGTCGAAGCCATGGGAAGCATAGACATCCAAAATTTNGGCGGGCCCATTTTGGCATAATCATTGGGTTTAGGCTCCCACTGCAAAATTTTTGGTTCGGGCCCTGATGTATTCAACGACACTTGAATTTTTTATTAAATTTGTTCAAATTTATCGAAAATACATAAAAAAATAAAAAAAACCATAATGATTTTATTGGCATAATTGTTTCTAAGCAGAGTGATTTTATGCTACCATAATGAATAAATTTATAAGATTATTTTTTCTTGTTTTTTCTATGTCCTTAACTATATGCACAAAATTTATCTTAACATAGGAGAAAAAACCTTTGAATTTTTTAGTGAAAAGCTAAGCCCTTAGCATCAAAAGTGGTCTACCTATGAACTAGGGGAGAGTTTATTGGAGTTGTAGGGTCGAAGCCATGGGAAGCATAGACATCCAAAATTTCTGAGATGAGACTAGATGGGTGGCTTTCTATGGAATAGTTCAAATGGAGATTTGCTATAAGTAGTTGGAGAAGGTGTGTGAATAATAAGATAAGTGGAGGTGTGTGAATAATAAGTAGTTGGAGAAGGTGTGTGAATAATAAGATAAGTGGAGGTAGGTAAAAAGAGCAAATAGCCAAAACTTGGAAGGTAGTGGGCATCATGTAAGAGAGCTTGGTTATCTCAATGAGATGACGATGTTTACATTCGACAACACAATCTTGTGTAAGGCGAACTAAGTTGATGAACAATACCTCTATTGAGGAGGAAGTTTTTTCGTGTGACTAGTATACCGTTTTTCATAGTCGGATGTTCTTCCACCAGTAATATGAAATGAATAAGTTTTGGGGTTAGCTCATCTTTTGTATGTATTGGATAAACCCAAGCAAACCGAGACGAATCATCAATAAAAGAAACAGAACATCAATATCCATTAATAAAGACGGTGTGAGAAAGTCCCCATACATTCAAGTGAAGTAATTCAAATAACTTATNATGGAGGTAGGTAAAAAGAGCAAATAGCCAAAACTTAGAAGGTAGGTGGGCATCATGTAAGAGAACCTTGGTTATCTCAATGAGATGATGATGTTTACATTCGACAACTCCATTTTGTTCTTGTGTGTAAGGCGAGCTAAGTTGATGAACAATACCTCTATTGAGGAGGAATTTTTGTCGTGTGACTAGTATACCTTTTTTCATAGTCGGATGTTCTTCCACCACTAATATGAAATGAAAAAGTTTTGGGGTTAGCTCATCTTTTGTATGCATTGGATAAACCCAAGCAAACCGAGACGAATCATCAATAAAAGAAACAGAATATCAATATCCATTAATAAAGACGGTGTGAGAAAGTTCCCATACATTCAAGTGAAGTAATTCAAATAACTTATACTTGTGATTATGGCTCTTGGCCATGCTACAAGAGTGACATAAAGAAGAAATAGAGGAAGCATTGACGTAGTTGTTTGTAGTAGACAATGTTGACATGATAACTACATGAGGGTGACCGAGCCTTGAGTGCCAAATATGCTTGAGGTTTGAAAGGACCTGAAAAGCTGTTGGTGGAAGACAATGATCATGGATCGGGTAGAGTCCATGATACGATTCGACGTAGAAATCCACAAATATTATTGTAGAACTTAGAGAAAATACAAATTTTATTGTAACAATCCAAAAACTCAACAAGAACACAAAAGAAAGCATCTATGATTCGAGAGGTAGGAAATCACTCCCAAAACCTAAACCTAAGACTCACAACAAAGATGTAATCTAGACTTATACGAGTGAGTTGAGTTCGTATAGCTGTCCTGAAGGCTTGTAAACCATTTAATATGTGAAGTATGATGTCTTCTAAATCAATGAATGATCAAGCAACAGCAGTTTTATCCAGCAGAGCTTATTTGGAGGATAGATATTGTGATATGGCCTGATTTTTCATAGAGACGGTTTGAAGTTCATTTTTAAGTTGGATCGTCCTTGATCTCTTGGTTGGTTGGAGACGTTTCTAGAGTGTTTGCCAGATTTCAAAAAATGAATGGAGGTTAGGAATGTAGGGAAGAATAGAGGCTGATAAGGTGGAGCAAATTCCCAAAGATAAAGTTCTGATCCAGCAGTTTCCAGTTGATTTTCAGGGTTGGGGGAATTACTGCCATAGGAATGAAAAATTAACTGGGAAGAACTGTCGGCCGTTTTTTAACTTCGTGAGTTGAAAAAGTGATGATTTTGTGATTTTAAAAATAATTTAAATATGAATATAATTTTCTTTTTATTTTTAAAAGTAACATTTTAATTTTAAAATATGTGAGAGCAAACGGGTCTCACATTTTAAATAGTTTAGATGATTGAATACAATACTACAAGTAATACACTTATCCCGAGAATAAATATATCACTTGTAATATGGATTAAATCACCTAGACTAAATAATTTGTGACATCCGTTTTGGTCTGCGAAATATTTTTATAAAAAAGCCAACAAGTTCCCCTACCTAACATAAAAAATTAGATATAGTTTATTTTATCTGGATTCCAGGTTCCCTATAGAGACAAACCCCTATAGTTAATTATATCTTAAATGATTGAGGTCACTTAAGAAAACTATCGATTAAGATCAGGTGGTTTTGCCTTCAAGATTTCAAAGTTTAGGTTTTACTGATTGGACATGAAAAAATCAATTGGGAATGACTCAAAATAAGAACAATTATCTTAAGGAATTCAAAGGAACGAATAATAGGAGACATCACAGATCCAGAGAAAACCCTGGGGATGTCACAACTATCCTAATGTACAGCTTTATGTCTTTTGAAATGATGAAATTTGATATTTCAATCCTGCAAATTATTTAGGATTCAGGACTTATGTTTACACAATTTCGGACTATGCAAATAACCTAAAAAGATAGGAGCATTTACACTGTACCGCACGGTAACCTCAGAATCTTAAAGTGTTAGAACTTATAATTGCACAACAGAGTTGTTCAAAAGCCTAAAGGGGATCCTATGGGTTGTTATTTAAACTAAATGAAGTGATAGGTGATGTGAAGATGTTTTGTTGTTGCAGATCCACCTTGAAATTATTCCTCGTCGTGCTACCGACGATGTTCACTCCAAGCTCCTCATAGTAGCACCTCCTAGTTTAGAGTTAATCTTATACAACCACTAGGTTTTCCTAAACTAAGGCATAATGTGTATCAAAATAACTAAACATGCAGTAAAAAAGAAAAGAACAGTATAGTGTACAGTAGAAAGAAAAGACAGTATAGCATGCTGAAAGAAGAGTATAGCGTGCAAAGAAAAGACGGTACAACATGCTGGGAAAATAGTATAACATGCTAGGAAATAATAAAAAAATGTTGCAAGGTAAATCACACCTATAAATTTGAGAAGTCTGCTGCTCCTTTAAGCTAACTATTATTTACTGTATAAGGAAAAGTTGTTTGGAAACTTTGAGAAAATCGACGAATAAATCCACGACGAAAGATTCAGAAAAATTGACAAATAATAATAAAAAATTTTGGAAAAATCACGAAGAAAAGACCACAAGTGTCTTATCCAAAATTCCAAGAAAACATACGAAAAAAATCTGAAAAGAGGGGATCGCAAGCACTCGGGTCGTGGCTAGACTCAAATATATATTTGTACTCGAGGGTCATCGAAGACTACTCGGTCACCCGGATGCGTAAAGTCTGACACTCCACTAGAAGGATGTCCTACTGAACCTAACTTTGGAGGGTATTCCTTAGCCCAGAATCGGTAATCAACAAGTGAACAACCCAATTTGTGACACATCTTTAAAATTTAAGTTTTAACATGCATATGTATTTTAAGCATACAAAAGAAAATTTGTTTTAATTTTGATTTTTACAATGAAAATATTTTTATAAATATTATATTTGTTCTTATCAATTTGTTTTATTAATTTTAAAAAAAGAAATGGTTGTCCACAAGTCGATCACGTCACTGAGCCTAGGACTATCAACAACCTAAGAAGGTACAGGTCTCTCTCTAGTCTTATGTCGGTGAATGATACTTTCATCCTACAGTTCATCAGGTCCCATAATTGAGTCCTCGTGTTGTAGGATGAGATATCATTCTACTCTACCACCGACATGTCTTTATCATCATCGCTCTACGCCCCAAAAGAAAACCTACCTACTTGCGATCTTGCTTGATGGTTTCACATATAACAAAAGACTATGCATAAGCACTTATGTATCAGACATAAGCATAGAAAACCGAACCAAGAAGCAAGGAAAAAAAAGAACAAAAATGAGGATGAGAGATGAGAAACTGATCCACCCAAAATATCGAAAGAAAAAAAAAGGTAGAGCAATTCTCAAAGTCATATAAAAAAGACCAAAAAAAATAGAACCCATGGTCCTTGAATCATACCTATAAAGATATCTTTTTCTCACATTTCATAAGCGAATCAATCCAATTTACTTCACTAAAAGGTCATAAGTTAAAGCTCACAGGTAAGACAATAAGGGAGAGGAGAGCCCACAAGTAAGGCAATTAGAATCACACCATAACTCTAAATCCAGCTCACGGGTAAGGTAACAAAGATTACATCCAAAAATCCAACTAACTCACGGGTAAGGTAACAAAGATTACATCCAAAAATCCAACTAACTCACGGGTAAGGTAATAAAGATTACATCCAAAAATCTAATTAGCTCAAGGGTAAGGCAACAGAAGAGGAGAGCTCACGGGTAAGGCAACAGAAGAGGAGAGCTCACGGGTAAGGAAACAGAAGAGGAGAGTCCACGGGTAAGGAAACAAAGATTACATCCAAAAATCCAATTAGCTCACATTTAAGGCAACAGAAGAGGAAATTTATAAAGGCAGTAACCACCAAGTGAAGCTCACGGCTAAGGCAGCAAACCAAAGCCACCAAGCTAGCAAAGCCACTAAGCCATCCTTATGGCAAAGACAGTAGACCAAAACCATCAAGCTAGACTCACATCCACATATGACAAGGAGGAACTCAACACAACACAAACCCACGGGTAGGGGCAAAGAAGAAGAAGACCTCCAAGGAAACCATGCCCAACAAAGTGTCAAACTAAGTCTAAGGAATAGTCCAAACAGTAAGAGATTTCAGTCAACATATGTCACCAAAAAGAAGCCCAAACCGAGCCAAAGAAAGGGGCAAACCGAGCTCAGCACAAAGGGCAAACCAAAAAATATTTCCAGCATAAACTTGATTTAAAAAGAGTCTAAACCGAACCCAAGAGAGGGAAAACTGAGCCCAACATAAGGGGCAAACTAGAAAATATTTCCAGCATAAACTTGATTTCAAAAAGAGTCTAAGCCAGACCCAACAAGTGGGTTAAAACAGAAAATATTTTTCCTTGGAGTTTTATATTCCAAAATATCTCTCGAATGTGGTCAAATAATAGGAAACATATAAATATACATGCATCTTTATAGCCAATATGTCATCAAGCTTTGAAATGAATTCCAGCATTTAATTGAATAAAGCCAACAATAATAGAGAGCTTTAGAATCAAAACTCAAACCATCATTTCACATATTTCAAATATTCAACTATCATTTAATGACAACCACATGAATATTCCAAAATTTCTTTTATCATGCATTTCGAATCAGAAAGCAAGAGAAAGCAACCACATTTCACTTCATCTTATTGATTCAAGGAGCTTTCCAGGATTAGATCTCAAAAGCTGACATAAACTTTACTTCCACATGTTTTAAATGAGAAAGGAAATATTTTCAGGTGCACTAGAAGATGTATGTGAGGGCAAGCATAAAAATCTAAAAGCATTGCACAACATGTTTGTAAATATTGGAGCTTTGGTGTGAGGTATATGAGCATATAAGAATCAGGTGGTAAGCATGTAAAGGTCCCATTGTATTCACACCTATCTTTCAGCTTTTACATTTATGCCATACAAAGTTTCAGATTTTTGCAAAACTAGCCACCTGACGATTTCAGATTTTTGCAAATTGAGCACTATCGGTCGGAATTTTACAAATTAACCACTAAAAGTTTTAAATTTTTGCAAATCGGACACCAAAGGTACATCAACAAAAGAGTGTTTTAAATCCCATAACAAAAGTGTCCTTGAGAATATTAAAAAATACAAATTTTGGAAGAATTTTATCAAAACCCATGTGCCAAATTTGTAGGTATATAAGAATTGGATGGCATGCATGTAAATGATAAAAATTTAAATGAAAGAAGTGTAAAAGCACAGGAATAAGTAACATGTATCAAGAGTTCCACAAAACAAACTAGCAAGACTCCCGAATTCCAAGTAGCAACTTTCAAATCTTCACATGAGAGAGGGTATCACACTTCTCATATTTTTGCGAGTAAGTTCATACTTATGTAAAGAATAACAAGAAGAGCTCCCATGATACGAAACTTTCCATAACCAAACAGCCAAAGATGAGAAAAATTATAGGGAGCTTACCTCAACTGACCACTGAATCAGAAATGATGAAAGCAAGAAAACCCAAAATAAAAGTTCCAGAAAGGCAGTAAGCTCCATCAAAATTCCATCCCTGAAAATTCCCCACAACACTTCCAAAAAGGCCTCAAGCACACAGGTAATGAACAAATCAAAGAAAATCCTAGGAGAAAAAATTTTGGCAGCACCTCCACTCTCTTCAAAATTTTCGGCCAACCTTAGATCTTCCCCCAAAGTGGGGTTTTTATAGAAGAGAAAGTAGAGAGAAGCAGCCACCTACCAGCCCTGATGGTGGCCAAATCAGATAAAGGGAGAGGAGAAAATGCATTTAGAGAGGAGTAAATGCAGCCTAGGGCGGAAGAAGAGTCGGCCAGGTGGAGTTTCACCGATTAGCGGGCCGCTTGGTCCAGCGGAGATCGAGGAGGCGAGTCGCATGTGCGAATGGCAGCAAAATGCTACGCGTGTTGGGAAGAGGAATGTCGCGCGTGGGGAGGAAGACTCGGGCTCGACGGCCATGGCATCGGTCTCGGGTGCGGCCGATTGGAGGAGCTAGGGCATGGATGAGAGGGAGACAAGCTGAGCATAAGACCGATCGAATGGAGAGTTTAATCGTGCGGGAGAAGGGGAAATAGAGATTAGGGTTATAAATTTTATTATAAATAACAATATAATTATATAAAATATTTAATATTTCAAAAATATTGATTTGTACATTTTTTTATTCGTGCGTGGCGACATAACAAAATTGGTGTCTATTTTAAGTAATTTTGACGTTTCAGGCGAGCTAACGCGGTCTGGTTTGCTGTCGGAGGTCATTTTGGCGAATTCATCGATTTGCATGCGAATTTTCTTGTGTCAAAAATATGGCAATATAGGTGTTCTTTCCTATTAAAATTGGTGTTCCGGACGCACTGACGCAGTCCATTTTGTCGTCGAAGGTTGTACGAAGAAGTTTGCATTTTCACCTATCCTTTAGGCTCAATACATGTTCGGGTCTTGTGCAATTTAGTGAATTTTGTGCATTTAGTGTGTGCATGTGACAATAAAGTCGTGAGAAGGTTTTCCTAAGGCTTGGTGTCCTATTAGGAACTTTTCCCTTGAGTCTCCACAAAATAGCCCTTAACCGCTCGTCCATAAGACGATGGTTTTGAACCATAAATGTTAGACATCACAAGAAAATAGGAAGTGTCTAGAATTTCTAAAAGGGTGGGTTCCAATGCTTGTTTTTCTAAGATAGTCAGTAGGAAACTCCTAGAGCTAGATCCTAGGCTCTGTGAAAAAGAAAGAAAGACCTCACAAAAATGAGGTCAACAAATCGACCCCCAATAAGTGTGGTGTGCTGACCAAGCACACCGCGCGTAATGGTGTTGACCGAATGAATCAACAAACCAAAGAATTGTTTAAGTAGACCGACCAAAGATTTGAATTTGATATACAACTGGACTTGAGTTAGGTTCCCAATCGGGAACCCACAACTGGAGAAAGATTTTGTCAATAAATGAGTTGGGTCTTCCGCTGGAGAGTTAACAAGAAAATTTTGAATCATCAAGTTTCGAGGAAACAAGATTTCAGCTGAGGATATGCGAATGATTTCCAAATTATTGAATTTCAGGTATTTTGAAAGATGAAAATCAGAAATTAGGTATCGAACCCGGAATGATAGTTAAATTTTGAAAGATTGTGGTAGGAGGGACTCCTAAAGCAACGCGGTATCGGATGTTGTGATCCTTAACCTCTAGAGTTAATATTATATGAAAACATATAACTACATTGGGAAAAAATGCTGAGGGACTCACACCCAACCCAAAAGTAGCAGAAAAGATTAGGTTGAGAAGGAAAGCGCATGGATTCACATCCAACTCAAGAGCTGATCAAGGAGAATCAGAATTTGGGTATTGTCCCCGAAGTGAAAACTGAAATTATTCCAAAATATGCAGAGTGATGAGTGTTGAGTGCTGAGAAAGTATATGATTGAAATTATCCCAAATATGCTGAGTGCCGAGTGCTGAGAAAGGATTAGGATTAAACCTATTACAAATATGCTGAGAAAGAATAGAACTAAGCCTATTCCAAATGTGTTGAGTGTTGAGTGCTGAGAAAGGACTAGGATTGAACCTATCCCAAACATGCTGAGAAAGAATAAAAATAAGTCTATTCCAAATGTGTTGAGTGTTGAGTATTGAGTGCTGAGAAAGGACTAGGATTGAACCTATCTCAAACATGCTGAGAAAGAATAGAAATAAGTCTATTCCAAATGTGCTGAGTGCTGAGTGCTGAGAAAGGACTAGGATTGAACCTATCCCAAGCATGCTGAGAAAGAATAAAAATAAGTGTATTCCAAATGTGCTGAGTGCTGAGGCGACTTGGAGACTTGTGAAATTGTAAAATTGCGGAGATTTATGAAGATTGTAAAATTGTGGAGAATTTGCAGAGATTGTGAAAATTTGTAGAGATTTGTAAATGATTTGTTGGGATTGTGGATTCAGGGATTTGCGGAGGTTTGTGAAATTTTTATGGAACTTTTGAATTTTAAAAGAGTTGTGAAAAAATGTATGTAAGAATTTATGTAGTGTTAAAATTTGTTGAAATGTCTGTGCAGAAATTTGCAGTGTTGACATTGAATTTTGTAGAAGTTTTATGTGAAATTTATGAAAATTTATGCAATGCGGAAAATGTCCATAGGAAAAAATCAGATTGAGAAAGAGCATGAAGGGATTCATTTCCAACTCAATGGGTGATCGAAGAAATATCCCTGTGGGAAGAGATGCGGCGCTATATTTGTAGAACCAGCCAAATCTCATACGCACCAGACAAGAGTGTGGTTCTATAGAGCCAGCTAACCTCTTCCACGGGAGGAAGAGGACCCAGTCTTAGACAAGTGCAGCATCTGTGTTTTCTAAGAGCAGGAACTTCATCTTCATCCCGGATTTGATTTGTCAAAATCTAAGTTAGCTTACTTTATTAACTTTGCCATTTTCAATTAATTTAATGTATTTTATTTAATTTAGTGTTAATTTGGAGCTGGGAACACTTTATTAGTTAGAGAATAGTGGTCTATGACTGTCTGCAAGTGGTGTGGAGGAAGAACATTTTTTTCGTTTATGATACTGTTCATTTTGCAGTGTTGAAAGAGAAGCTACTGCTATTTTATTGTTACATATTCCATCTTACTTGGCTTCGCAATTTTGATTACCAGGTTTCTACATCACTAAGCCGTAAAGAAAATCATTAATTCTGATTAAAGTAAGTCCAAGGATGTGATATTGAATTCAATGAATAAATGATAAGTTCCAACTCACAGCGATTAATCTAGCTCCAATCAATAACCTCTTTGGAGAAGGAAATGGCAACATGAGACGACCAACCCCAAATACTGCAACAGCAAAGAAATGGACAATTAAACTCAATGGACGGGGATTAAGGCCAGAGAGTAAAGCAACAGGTCCTGTTGAGCAAGTTCCTCCAAGCCTCAGATAGTCAAAGCATGCTTGCCGCATTTCATTCCTTCCCGCCTCAAGTGAGGAACTGAAAACCTTGTACAGTGCACCAGCCAAGGTGTTTATTGTCGAAGCAACAGGCTGTGAAGCAGCAAAGTACAATGTTAAGTTAAATATTAAGCATAAGCCAACAAATATAATCACTCCATTAGACCAAGGGACCAATGCATTTAATTTGGATGAATAGTTGTTATACTTTAAAACCTGTAAGGACAAACCTTTCGCAAGGTGTAGAAGGATTCCAAATATTTAGAAAGAGAAGATGCATCATGGAAATCATGCAGTGGTGCAAGGAGGTTCTGTAGAACAACAATATCTGATAATGCCACCGTCATCCCTCCACCGGTTAGTGGATGTCGCATGTTGAAAGCGTCTCCCATTAGAAGCGCTCCTGGAGTTGGGAGAGGGTTCGCTGGCATGCTCCTGTTTGGCATGGTCTTTATTTTACCTTTATCAACAGCCGCAATAAAGGCATCATGCAGTTCAGTTGGTATCTGAAGCAGGAGTAAAGCAATCATAAAATCTACGCTAGTGTAAGAAAAGACATTACTGCAAAGAAAATAAGTGATATATATGTATTTATATAACTATATAATTAGATAGAATGCAAGAAATATCAATGTTAAAGCACTATCAAAATCAGAACACACCTGAGGTGCTACAGAAGTCTTCAGATAATTAGACATCTTCCCATTAGCAATGGAAGGCATTTTCTGACCAGGTACATCAACCAGGCAGCGAACTTCTGTGCTACTTATGGGATAAAATAAAATTGGTGAAGGATCTGCCAAAATAACATGCCCGTGATTAGGAAATGGCAACTTGCAGTTCTCCAAGACCAAGCCAACAAATGAAGATGGAACTTCCACCTGAACAATAAAGTCACAGCCATCAAACAACCTGAACTAAGAGCATATCCAACCAGTTAGGTCAATGTTGAAAAAACGCAGCATCACTTCCTATTGCATCTAAGTATGATTTTAGATTATAACTGAGAGCAAGAATAATATCAAGAGGAAAAACTGAAATACAAGAATAAGATGTACAAGAACAGAAAGATGGGTAGAATGTAATCCTTTCACCTTTGAAGAGCAGAGATAACGCCGTAGATTTGAAAAACAGCCATCACATACAATAGTAAGAGGAGCAAAAGCTTGCAGTTCTTCACCAGCTTTACTCTTATATACTACTCCTTTGACTACTTCCTTCACTTCTAACAAGGATGTGACAGTTCCCTCCTCCATGCGAACACTAAAGCAAAGTAAGAACACATTTTGTTTATTTATTCAGAAGGAGCAAATACATAACAACATACAAAGGACATCCTGCTAAAATTGTCCACAAATATGATCAATAAGAACTTGAAAATCATTTGGTCATTCAATGTTGCACCGAACATCATAAGAAGAGAACTTCCTAGATTTCAAGAAAACACTATCCATTAATATCTAAAGAAAGCAACATGTGTGCTCATAGAGCTCCCAAAACATTAAGATGTTCATCAGACTAACTCTTACAATTTGCATACTCAGGTATAAGAATGTTAAACTTGTGATTTCTAGTTAGTAAATATAAGTACAGATCAAATATAAAAAAATAACAAAAACATCAGTTCCCACAATAATCAACAAATTCAATTTAAAAAACTGTAAAATGGATGCATGTTTTTGAGGATGGACTGATTTTTCTTCAAGCTTTGAAGAGTTTGTTGACCTCATTTTTGTGAGGCCTTTTCTTCTCCTGCTTAGAGCCCAGGATCTAGCTCTAGGGGTTCTTATTGATCGTCTTAGAAAACTAGAATTGAGACCCACCCTTTCAGAAATTATAACTACTTCCTATTTTCCTATGATGTCTAGCATTTATGGCACAATACCATCGTCTTATGAACGAGCGGTTATGGGCTATTTTGTGAAGACTCAAGGGAAAAGTTCCCAATAGGACTCCGAGCCTTAGGAAAACATTCGTCACGACTTTTTCGTCACATACACACACAAAATGCACAAAATTCAATGAATTGCACGAAATCGGATTTCAATTAAGCCTAAAGGACGGGTGAAAATGCGAACTTCTCCGGATGACCTCCGACGACGAATTGGACCGCGCCAACGCGTCCGGGATACCAATTTTGGTAGGAAAGGACACCCATATTGCCATATTTTCGACACGAGAAAATTGACACGCAAATCGGTGAATTCGTCGAAACGACCTCTGGCGGCAAAAAAGACAGCGCCGGTGCGTCTGGAATGTCGATTTTGCCTAGGGAAGACACCCATTTTATTACGACGTCGCACATGAATAAATTGCACTAAATTTATTTATTTTTTAATATAAATAAAAAAAATACTTATTTTAAATCCTTAAAGCCCTAAATCCCTAAATCGAACACACGCGCCTCCCTTGCTCTAGTCCGCGAACCGACCGAGCCTTCTCCTTCCTCTCGTTCGCGAACCGCCTCCCTCTCCGGTGCGTGACCGAGCCCTCCTCCTTCCTCTCGATCGTGAGCCCTAGCTGAACCGACCGAGCCCCCCCTCTCCGATCGCGAAGCTTCGGCCCGCGGTCCCCTC
>JXCR01132603.1:0-17328 GCA_002079205.1 Phalaenopsis hybrid cultivar
TCTTCCTTCACTCCTCACGCATCTTTTTAGTTTTTAAAATAATATTAAAGAGTTTAGTAAGCTAAGGAACTCCCAAATATTTCCACACTTCAATTGGGATATCATCAGGTCCTACAAACTTTCCACCCTTGATTTTCTTNATTTCCACACTTCAATTGGGATATCATCAGGTCCTACAAATTTTCCACCCTTGATTTTCTTTAAAGCCTCCTCAACTTCTTTTTACTAATGCGACGATAAAAATGAAAAGTTTTATTATTATTCACGATATTAAGATCACTAAGGTCGATCGTATTTTCAGAAACTCCATTAAAAAGTTTATCAAAGTAACTCACGCACCTATGTTGAATATCTTTTTTTTAATAAAATTATTTTTTAATTTTCATCTTTAATACAATTTACTTGAGTTAAATGTTTACTTTTTTTTCTCCTTGTTTGGCTAGTTTATACATATATTTTTCACCCTCCTTAGTATCTAATCTATTGTAAAGATCATTAAAAACAGAATTTTTAGCGTCACAGATTGTTCTTATAGAGTCCCTGCGGGCCGTTTGATATTTTTCTCAGTTCTCTAAGTTTTTACATTTAAATCAATTTTTATAACATAACTTCTTATATTTNCTAATAAAATTACTTTTTAGTTTTCATCTTTAATACAATTTACTTGAGTTAAATGTTTACTTTTTTTTTCTCCTTGTTTGGCTAGTTTATACATATATTTTTCACCCTCATTAGTATCTAATCTATTGTAAAGATCATTAAAAGCAGAATTTTTAGCGTCACAGATTATTCTTATAGAGTCTCTGCGGGTCGTTTGATATTTTTCTCAGTTCTCTAAGTTTTTACATTTAAATCAATTTTTATAACATAACTTCTTATATTTTATCTTTTCTTACACATTATTATTCCACCAACCAACTATTTTTATTTATAAAAACTTTTTCTTTTGATTCTCCAAACACATCTTTTGCTACTTGTTTAATAGTGTTTGTTACTTTATCCCACATAACACTTGCTTCTTCATGAATATTCTAAATTTTGAAATCTTGAATTTTACTTATAAAAATAATTTTATTTGTTTCTTTTATGTTTCTCCATTTAATATACGATGATGAGTCCTAGTATTCTTTATTTTACAACACTTAATCTTAAAATCTAGAACTAATAAACAATGTTGGGTACTTAAATTTTCACTTAGAATGATCTTACAATCTTTACAATCACGATGGTTTCTTCTTCTCATAAGAAAATAATTAATTTGTGTTTTATTAGATCCACTCTTATAAGTAATAAAATGTCATCTCTTTTCTTGAATAAAGTATTAGTAATAATAAAATCATACGCTAAATCAAAATCTAAAATATCTCTACCTTTTTCATTAGTTACTCCAAAACCGTAGCCACCATGAGTATTTCTGAAGTCTTCTACCACTCTACCGACATGTCCATTTAAATCTCCTCCAATAAAAATTATTTCTTCAAGAGGTATCATTTGTTTAAGCTTTCTAAGTCATTCCAAAATTTATCTTTAGGCCCTGTATCTAAATCTACTTAAGGAGCATAAGCACTTATAATATTAAAAACATTAGTATCAATGATAATCTTAAGGGCTATGATTCTATCTCCAATACTATTAATTTTAAAAAAATTATCTTTCAAACTCTTATCTATAATTACACCTACACCATTTCTAGTGTGACTCTTACCAAAATACCAAAGTTTAAAACCTAAATAATCAATCTCCCTAGTATTTTCTCCAACCCACTTAATTTCTTGAATACATAAGATATTAATTTTCCTATGAACCATAATATCAATTAATTCCATTAATTTACCATAGAGAGTACCTATATTCCAAGATCATATTCTAATATTAGTTTCAGTAGTTGCTTGGACTAACTTCTTTACCCGCATTCGTCCGTAATGCGGGAACCCTTGCTTATTTAACACTACAAAAGGCATAATAGAAATCAGGCAAGGGCGTTATTAAAATATCAACATAAATTTTGTGCCATCTCCACATGCACCTAAGAAAAGGTGGATAAAAGCAGGCGGACTTCCCTGTTTCCGTAGTAGATTATTATATGACAAGCAGAATAATTGTGGTAATGACATTAAAAGAAGGATATCCAAATGGTATGGATTGATGGGGAAAAAACATTACAAATGCAAAACTAAGCAGCTAACAAATGCAGTCCGTAATCGCTAGAATCTAATGCAAAAAATAACCAAGAAAGCTAAATAGTACAAAACAAAGGGTAAACAAAATTCTGTGAAGTACTCTGAAGTGAAATCTGGACATAAAATGGTAGTTTTAACTTATTCCAAACATCCTTAATCTAATTTAATTATTTTAAGAGTGTTCGTGATGCAGAAAAAGAAGCCCTAGGAAATTAGGAAATTAACAAAATGAACAGCAAATCATGCAGTCACACAAGTAAGAGAGAAATTGGTTCAGTAAGGGTGCCATGCCTTATTTCAACGTTTATTTGTCATCTTCTTATTTGCGTTATGCATGAGGCCGTTATGGTCCTCCATCTTATTTGTTATTATAGTTAGCGTTAGTTGACTGGATACCTAGCGTCCAAGTATGATAGGGGTTAAATCAAATCATATAGAAGTGCAATACAGCAGAAAAATCATGCATATCAAAATTTGCAGAAAATTTATCAAACTATATCAAATACTTTCAAGTCCACCAGTTCACATTTTTGGAAGGCAAAGTTTTAAGATTCCATCTTTCCCCTCTTTTGGTTATCGCATTAAAAGAGAGAGAAAAGAAGGATGGAGTGACGCATGCAGGCTGAGGAATATATGCAATTCAGATCTAGTTATAGAGGACATCATTGAAGAGGTCAGTTTGAAACCAGCAACATTCCAGGCTTTCCATAGAGCAGAAGGTTCCAATGCTTGAAAATCTTTCGGAAGCATTAAGTATAAAATAATAATTCTTAATGATTAAAAAAGTTGCATGCATATAATTCATACTTATTAATAATCCATAATGCAACGCCAAAAACATGTCAAAATCGACTGTTGCATCACAACATGGCCTAAAAAACACAATAACTACGATGATCTGAAAGTATTTGAAAAAGTTACCCAATATAAAAAAAGCACTGCATAAAAACATTCTGTATGTATTAAAAAAAAGCCTACATAAGCAGATAATGGATTTGCATTTAGTGTTAGCCAAGGTGATTCTGAAACTGTATTGTGGTCATGATATCTTACCATTGGCTGTCAAGAATTGCACTAGGCACATAAAAGCAGCAAAAAGATGAGAATAACTAGAAATTGCATGAACAAAGCATAACAAGCTGATGATAAACCAGAAAAAATTAGAAACCTGAAATATAGATAACACGGTCACAGGATCTGTAGCTGATATAAGAGCACCAAACATCATGCATTCAAATAAGGGCAGTCTATACATGATAAATATTAATCCACCAAGGTAGCTGCAAATCACAAATCACAACTATTCAGATTAAAATCTACGAAAAAGGATACATATTTTGCAAGGAGGCGTTAGCACAATGGCATACTTACACTAAAAGACCTGTAACAACTGAGGCTATAAACGTTCCCAATATAGCAAATGTTATAATCGCACCGAAATTTGAAAAGAATGGTTTCTGAAAGAAAATATTGGATGAGCACGTCAGATACAAAGTCAAAGCAGTATTAGAAAGGCAACAACTGCACAGCAACATAATATTGAAGGACTTACAGGTGCTAAGCTGAAACCTGACTGAGTAGCCACAGTCAAGGGAAAAACATAAAAAGCTTTGAGTGTAAAAAATTTCCAGGGTTGTTTTAACAAAAATGATAAAGAAAATGAAGAGTAAATATAAAACAATTAGGATATAATATAATCGGAGGGCGCTTTTGCATAGCCTTTCTTTTTCACATGTACCAGAATCTCATGAGCTTTTTCTGTCCTTAGAGATGATAGATCCCATTTTGAATATGCTTGTCAACATTGTATTGCTTAATAGCTTAATTTAGAAATGCAAATGCATCATTTCAAGGATATAATATAATCGGAGGCAGTAGGAAGAGAAAGAAAAATTCTTCATGAAAGTTGAACCATTTCCTGAAATGAGCAACCACGTAGCAAGTATGATAAAAAAGCATAGCAGATATTGGTAAAAAAATTATAGGACCAGGATAACAGGATAACAAACCTGATATTCATTTCTGTCTGAGAAACATTGGCAAAACCACCAACAACTAAACCTGCATGGTGATGGCACAAAGATAAATAATAACAATTAATGAACTACAAACTTATTCAAGATTTGCCCCAAATGTAACAAGAAAAAAACTTAAATGGAACTCGGATATAGCAAATTAATAATAATATTCTGTCAGAAATTTAAAGTTATACATAAGCACACTTAAATGATAAAAACTGATTCCACACAAGGACGCAATTGTGTGGAAAGATGTTCAAAGATGTACAGAAAGAAAAATATAAGAAATGTTACTCCCTTTTCTTTAATTAAAAAGCAGTGGATGAAGATATCCAACAATAACTCAAAAAGTACACAAAAAAATTAAACCAATATGAACTTGCATAAAGGCCTAACTAATATGGCTACGATCACTTTCCTAATCCATATAAACAAAAAGGTTTCAGCATTTTATGAATTCCCAGAATTGTCGTTGAGCTTGCCATGCCATATAGCCCTATCGAGAGTACTATGCTTGTGTGTGCTAGCTGGGATTCCCATTAAGACTACTTGATAACTGTTGGATTCCCTTCAGAGTTTATTGCTCCTTCCTACTGACGCAGGGCTAGGGCCAACCAACTGAAGACAAACCGATCTGAGAAAACTAGTCCTGATTCTTACGGAATCGAGCCAAAGCGGCAATTAGAAAGCATGAAGGTCCCGTTTCCTTCAGGGATGAGCGGGTGTGGCACTTTGAAGAGGTGGTAATGCCGCTAGCCCCTTCTTGCCTAACCTTTTCAGTCTTTCCTCATTTCCTTTCTTGTTCCCTGACTGATGGGAGCCTATTTAGATGCTCGTTGTTGGAATTAGAATTATATTTTTGTGTGAGTTATTTCAGATTTCTGCAGATGTTGTCATTTTCCCTTGCGAGGGCTGTATCTGAGGACGGGTGGTGCTCTGATTGTATCCTGCTCCAAAGTGGTGATGTATCTTCTCCTATCCTCCTCCCTACTCCTTCTCCTTCCCTTCCATTAGCCACAGGCCATCCCCATATCATTACCTGCTGTCCTTCCGCCCTTTTTTCTGCCACTGCCTTGCTGTCCAACTCTTTCCCCTCCACTTTTCTTAGTAGACAGCCCCTCTACCACATCCAGCCACATTGTCGCACCTACCCAGCCTTCTTCCCTTGCTATCCAGCTCTTTCACCTCCACTTTTCCTAGCAGCCAGCCTCCCTGCCGCCACCTTTCCTTGACTGTAACATGCTGCCCAGCCCTCCCCACCGGCCTTTGTACCCAGTCAGCCCACCTACAGCCAGCCACCCTGCTGTCCGGCTCGTTCTCCATCCACCAGCACCCTTCAAACCTACCAACAGCCTCAACCTTTCCCCTTACCCTTTGGCGAACCCCACCACAGCCCTCAGATTTTCTCTTCTAGGCCTAGCCGGAGATTAGTTGTTATTGTATTTCTCCTTTCTGTTTCTATCGTGTTGTGACCCTATTTAAATATTTTTGCAACCCCACCAAGTTCCTAACTATTTCCGGCATCACCAACCCCCCCCACCCCCCCGCGGGAATATTCTATTCCGGGCCTAGTCGGAGAATATTTGTTATTGCATTTCCCCTTTCTAATTCTATCGTGTTGTAACCCTATTTCAATATTAATAAAAGTTTATTTTTTGCATTACCGCCGAGTTCCAAACTAATTCCGGTATCACCCTCCCCCTCCCTCACCTCAAATAGAAGAAGAATAAAGATCTTCTCTGATATCGCAGTTAAACCAACAACACTAGGAAAGTAAATATTATTATTAAAAATAAATATGTGATTAAGACCAAACAAATACACTTGAAAGGGAAAACAACACAAACGCGACATCGTCCCCACAAGGGATTGATCAAGAGGTGGTGGTGGTCAGCTGTGGAGTGGAAGGCGTNTAAAGATCTTCTCTGATATCGCAGTTAAACCAACAACAGTAGGAAAGTAAATATTATTATTAAAAATAAATATGTGATTAAGACCAAACAAATACGCTTGAAAGGGAAAACAGCACAAACGCGACATCGTCCCCACAAGGGATTGATCAAGAGGTGGTGGTGGTCAGCTGTGGAGTGGAAGGCGTGGTAAGGCGATGGAATGGTGGTAGGGGTAAGCAGTAACAACTACAGCATGGGGATTACAGGGTCACAGTTTGGGGATGGCAGCAAGTTCGGACAGCTAGACAGCGGAATGACAACGATAAAATAGCATAAGCTACTATTTGGGGGTGAAAGTGTTGACCTCACTTTTTATTGAGGTCTAGTCTTTCTTCTTTAGAAGCCTAGGATTTAGCCATAAAACTTTCTTGTTGATTATTCTTAGAGGACTAGTAAAGAAACCTTCACCATTAGAAATTCTAAACACTTCTTTACTCTTCTTGAAGTTTCATATGTTGGTTCTAACCTCTAACACCCAGTAGGTGGAGCCAACATGGGGGAGCTCGAGAAGAGTCCCCCTAAGATTGTTTGGCCTTAGGATTTGCCCTGGGTGGTGTGGTTTTAGTCAGTCTTGCGCACACACCCTTGAAACCCCTCACCTTCACTGACGCCCTAAACCCTTAACCAAACATACTTAGCATGATCCCCTACTCTTTTGGAAACTCATGTGGATGGTCCCTCAAACCCTTTTAGCCCTAGGTCAAGGTTTGGCTAAGACCAACACCTGAAGGATCCAAAATGAGAACTCCCTTGGTCCCATGGCACCATAAGGGTAATTTTATGATTAGCATCTTCAATTGATCTCATTCTACCCAAATTCCTAATTTTGGTCTTTTGTCCCCAAACTTTCCCAAAACTACCAAACTATCCCTGAAAAAATAAATTTTAAAAAGTTTCCAAAATCCTCAAATTTTGTCCAAAAATCATCCCAAACCATTTAAAACCACTCAAATTGCCCAAAACATCTCAAAATTCTCAAAATACCTCTAACTTCACCAAAATTTCCAAAATATCCCTTATGGCCCAAAAATTCCCAAAATCTCCCAAGTCTATCCAAACATCCACAAAACTAATCATAGCCACCCATTAGACCCAATTTAACTAAATTGACCAATTTTGACCAAAATCCGAACTTTATCCCTAAATGTCCAAAATCTCCAAATTTATCCCAAATTCCACCAAATTGACTTCAAATTTCTCCAATTTCAAATCTAAACTCAATTTTATCATGTCTAAGCCAATTTTGAACCAAATTCAAGCCTAATTGAACCCAATTTCAAATTCAAATTTCAAACCCAATTTTAACCCCCAGTTTGACCATAAGCCAAAATACCATCAAATTGAACCCCTAAACCCATCCAATTTTCCCAATTTTGGATTCTAAGCTATTCATGACATTCTCCTAGATCAAATTGAACCTTCAATTGGTCTTGACCAACTAGCCTCAAGACTATCACAAATTCAACTCAAACCAAAACCCTCAATTTTGCCCCAAACTTCAAATTCCTTTAAATTGAGCCCCATACCCCTCAATCTTCAACCCAATTAATTTCCAAATGACTTGTGACAATATCCTATACCAAATTGACCGCTCAATTGACCCAAATCCAAGCTCTAGACAAACCCAAACCCAAATCCAAGCTAAATCCCAAAATTTGCACCCAAACCCTAAACCCACTTGGAGCCACTTGGTTCAGCCCATCTTGGACCACCACAGCTATCATTTAGACCCTAAGAACTAGCCAAGATCTTCTTAGCCCACCCTAGAGGTGTCATGGACCAAGGGTTCCATGATTTCGGAGATTCCTTTGTTGTGAAATTTAGGGCGAATAAAAAACACAGAAATCGCACAAACTAGAAGAAGAACGCAGAGATTTACAAGGTTCGGCAAAGATGCCTATATCCTCGTAAATCTCTGTGTTCTTCTTCTGGATTTGTGTCGATTCCTGTTTTATTCCGTTAAATTTCACAACAATTGGTATTAGAGCCAAATTTTGTTTTATGGCGGAGGAGATCGATGCAGGAAGAAGAACAGGAATTTAGAGAAAAAGAATTCGTGGTTCCGGAGGAGTTCGGCGTTCCGCGACGAGGGCGGGCGAGTCGTCGCTTAGGATGAACCGGAGGAGAAAGGCTCTGGAGGTTGCAGTGAAGGAAAGAACCGCGACAGCAGGGCTTCTTCCGNGTTTTGTTTTATGGCGGAGGAGATCAATACAGGAAGAAGGAAGAAGAAGAAGAACAGGAATTTAGAGAAAAAGAATTCGTGGTTCCGGAGGAGTTCGGCGTTCTGCGACGAGGGCGGCGAGTCGTCGCTCAGGATGAACCGGAGGAGAAAGGCTCTGGAGGTTGCAGTGAAGGAAAGAACCGCGACAGCAGGGCTTCTTCCGCGCGGGAGATCTCGAGGAAATCACGAAGTTTGAGATCTCGGAAATCGCTAAGCGAGGAGTTCTCCGCTCGGCAAATCGCAGCAGAGGTTCGCGATCGAAGGAGCAGGCTTCGCGAGGGGAGAAGTTCGCGACCGAGAAGGCTTCGCGACGGAATAGGTCGCGACGGAGAGGTTCGGCCTTGCGCGCGACAGAGGGTTCTTCAGCGAGTCGCTTCGCGACAGAGGAAGTTCGCGNAAGGAAATCACGAAGTTCGAGATCTCGGAAATCGCTAAGCGAGTTCTCCGTTCGGCAAATCGCAGCAGAGGTTCGCGATCGAAGAAGCAGGCTTCGCGAGGGGAGAAGTTCGCGACCGAGAAGGCTTCACGACAGAATAGGTCGGGACGGAGAGGTTCGGCCTTGCGCGCGACAGAGGGTTCTTCAGCGAGTCGCTTCGCGACAGAGGAAGTTCGCGCAGGATTCGTTCAATTCGGGTTCGCGCGACAGGCAGACGGTTGGCGCGTGCGACAGGAAGGGATTCGAAGGTTTCGCGAACAGGTGCGAGTCCAGCGAAGAGGCGGTTCTGCGGAGGAGTTGGGAACAGACGGTTGATGGCGTGTCCGCAGTTCAGGAAGGAATCTACGAAGCAGGGACTGTTGGAGGCGGAAGGAAACTGCTGAAAGAAATGGAAATTGAATTTGATGATGAGATACGTGCACTGATCATGTTGGCTTCATTGTCAAATAGCTGGGAAGCTATGAGAATGGCTGGCAGTAATTCTGCAGGTAAATCTAAATTGAAATTTGAAGATATTCGTGATTTGATTTTTGCTGAAGTTTAGAGAGAGAGTATGAGGCCTTGAGGAGAATCTGCAATTTTGCACCACCACCGACCTCCGTCGTCACTCACCACTATCCTCCGACGACCACAACCGACAGTCGTTGACCACAACGGACCGTCGTCGACCTCTGACAACCGTCATCGACTACCATTAACCACCAGCAATCACCACCAACCAGACGCCGTCAGTCGACGTTGTAATCTAAAAAATATAGTTACCCTTTCTCGTCTATGGGACAAAGGATTCATGTAATCAACAATCAATAGTGGATTTCCGCAACTGGGTCAGACCCCGTGGTTTCTCCCTTACGGGTTTTCCACGTAAAAATTTCTAGACTCATCACCGCTTGTTGTTAGGTATGGCTCATATACCTGAAGTTTGAGTTTCTTGAAGTGAAGAGGTGTGTCTCTTGTGAAGAAGTGCGTCTCTTGGTGAAGAGTTGTGTCTCTTCANGCTATTCATGACATTCCCCTAGATCAAATTGAACCTTCAATTGGTCTTGACCTACTAGCCTCGAGACTATCCCAAATTCAACTCAAACCAAAACCCTCAATTTTGCCCCAAACTTCAAATTCCTTTAAATTGAACCCCATACCCCTCAATCTTCAACCCAATTAATTTCCAAATGACTTGTGACAATATCCTATACCAAATTGACCACTCAATTGACCCAAATCCAAGCTCTAGACAAACCCAAACCCAAATCCAAGCCAAATCCCAAAATTTGCACCCAAACCCGAAACCCACTTGGAGCCACTTGGTTCAACCCATCTTGGACCACCACAGCTATCATTTAGACCCTAAGAACTAGCCTAGATCTTCTTAGCCCACCCTAGAGGTGTCATGGACCAAGGGTTCCATGATTTCGGAGATTCCTTCCCATTTTTGGCCAAATGACCTAAGCTTCAGCTTGATCACAATTAAACCTCCCCCTTGGTTCCTTGANTCCTTCCCATTTTTGGCCAAATGACCTAAGCTTCAGCTTGATCACAATTAAACCTCCCCCTTGGTTCCTTGAGCCAGCTAGCCACCTCCCCTGGCTTGACCAACCGGCCTAATGGCCTGAAAACCCAAAACCGATAAGGCTCCCCCATGGACCAAGCTTCAAATTCACCCATCCAATGTGGCCCACCCCATTGGCGTCGTTCAGCCCTCCACCTAAGTTGCACTTTGCACCCACTAGCCAGCCCAATTGTGCATCTCTTCCTCTATTTAAACCACCACTCTCACGGCCACGAAGAGAGTGCCGCCAATTGTGTGGGAAGAGCCTTCCAAATTGCTCACAGAGCTTCCTCAAGCCTTCTTGAGTTCAACCTCACCATTTCCAACCGCTGAAACCCACCGCCAAACCCTAATTTTGAGTTCAAAATCCAGGACTTTTTCTATCACTCCACTAAACTCTACCAAAGCTCAAATTAAACCACCCTTAAGCTTCCTCAGACCAAACGAGGAAGTTCCCCATCAAATCCCCCTCTGTTGAGCACTCTAACCCACTCCTAGACCAAGGACGCATCACCTGTTGGTCGAAATCATACCTAGACCTTANGTCACTCCACTAAACTCTACCAAAGCTCAAATTAAACCACCCTTAAGCTTCCTCAGAACAAACGAGGAAGTTCCCCATCAAATTCCCCCCTGTTGAGCACTCTAACCCACTCCTAGACCAAGGACGCATCACCTGTTGGTCGAAATCATACCTAGACCTTATACCATCTCAAACAAACACTTCAAAGAAGTTCATTGGACCACAAGGAAGCTTCTACAAGCCCCCAATCGAGGCTTCACCTCTTGGGCAAAGGTATATTTCAAAATCCCTAATTTTAGCCTCGATTTCATTAAATGTGAAGTGAACTTGTATTTCATACGTATATAATTGTATATATATGTTTGTCTTGATTAGATAAAGCTATAGAAACAAACATCATGTGATTTGGTTGAGTATCGAGAGAGATCTTAAAGCTTTAGTGTGGACGATTCTCGATTTAAAACAGATGTAGACGATGAACGAATAACGTCCATTCGCGCGTGTACTGATCCAACGGCGGAAAAGTTGGACGGGAGATCTGTTCGTGAACAGTGTGACGCGTGGCATACTGAGGTGTAAAGCGCAACGAATCAGAACATGTCGCGTAGTCTTTCGGAGCAGCCGTAGGTTGACGTAGATGTCGCGTGAATAAGTAAAAAATAGGGTATTTTTTATTTAATTAAATACTAAAACTTCAAATATTCATAACTTGGTGTNAAAGTGAACTTGTATTTCATACGTATATAATCGTATATATATGTTTGTCTTGATTAGATAAAGCTATAGAAACAAACATCATGTGATTTGGTTAAGTATCGAGAGAGATCTTAAAGTTTTAGTGTGGACGATTCTCGATTTAAAACAGATGGAGACGATGAACGGATAACGTCCATTCGCGCGTGTACTGATCCAACGGCGGAAAAGTCGGACGGGAGATCTGTTCGTGAGCAGTGTGACGCGTGGCACGCTGAGGTGTAAAGCGCAACGAATCAGAACATGTCGCGTAGTCTTTCGGAGCCGCCGTAAGTTGACGTAGATGTCGAGTGAATAAGTAAAAAATAGGGTATTTTTTATTTAATTAAATACTAAAACTTCAAATATTCATAACTTGGTGTATACAAATCATAAAAATAAAATAAAAATACTCACTTGCTCAGTGAACATAGGAGAATATCATGAACTAAATAAAAATTATTTGACAAGTTTTTTTTTTAAGTAATTAAAAACTCATTGACTTATTTTAATTTTAATTAAATAAATAATAATCACCATGGCTTGAAATTTTAGGGATTTATTCATCATGACAGTTGGGATGTTCTCTGATCTTTCAAAAGTCACAGAACATCTCTAGCCATGAAAACCTAATTTTCAAGCTCAATTGTCTATTTTTGCTTATAATAATTATATAAAGTAAAATAATGGGACTTGTTCTGATAAGTTCCATGTAGTCAAAGGACTCTAGGAAAAATATAAAATAAATTTAATTAGTTATGTACATCACTATATCTAATTAAGTTATTTTAACTCACTAAAATTAAAATAAATATAATATAATTCAAAAAATACAAAAAATGATTCCACACTGTAAATAATTATCATTTTAACCCTCTGTAAAAATTTGAAACTCATCTGAATTGATTTAATCACTAAAGTTTNCTAAAATAAATATAATATAATTCAAAAAATACAAAAAATGATTCCACAATGTAAATAATTATCATTTTAACCCTCTGTAAAAATTTGAAACTCATCTGAATTGATTTAATCACTAAAGTTTATTTTTCAAGAAAAATGAAATTTTTGCATTAAAATAATTATAATAAATAAACTATAATTAGAAAAATTATGAAAAGTAATTTTCTGAGTTTCTTGTGATCAGGAGCACATAGGAAAAATAAAATTTATTTTAAAATAAATATTTCATTTTTGGGCTATTTTTTTATTTAAAAATAATTAAAAATAATTAAAAAGTACAAAAATATGAAAATGCCCAAAAAAATGTTCTTAATTGTTCCCTACTCACTGAGGATCCATTAAAATACTTTTCCTAATTTTTTAATTTAGTTATGTATTTTTAAATGTTAGAAATGTATTTTTCTTAATTTTTCATTAAAATAATTATAATAAATAAAATAAAAATTGTAAAAATGAAAAGTTNATAGGAAAAATAAAATTTATTTTAAAATAAATATTTCATTTTTGGGCTATTTTTTTTAAAAAAATAATTAAAAATAATCAAAAAATATTAAAAAGTAAAAAAATATGAAAATGCCCAAAAAAATGTTCTTAATTGTTCCCTACTCACTTAGGATCCATTAAAATATTTTTCCTAATTTTTTAATTTAGTTATGTATTTTTAAATGTTAAAAATGTATTTTTTTTAATTTTTCATTAAAATAATTATAATAAATAAAATAAAAATTGTAAAAATGAAAAGTTTATTTCTCTAAGTTGTCGGAACATAGAGAGATTTAATAGAAATATAAAATTGTATTTTTAAAATTAAATTATATTTTCTATTTAATTAATCACTAAAATCAATAAATAATTATAATAATTAAAATATAAATTTAAAAAAAAATCATGAAATTCTGTCTAAGTGATTCTCTGACCTAGGTAAACCTTCAAAAATTTCCCCAAGGACAGAAACTTTAGCTTGATTGGTTAAATAAATTTATATTGAAAAACTTATTTTTGAGTTAAAATAATTATATAAATTAAATAAAAATTTGAAAAATCATAATTTCTCCTCTGATTGTTTAATTGAACCAGAAGTGAGGAACCATAAAAATTTTAAGATCATTTGAGTTGTATTTGATGAGTTATGAAGTGGAGTTCACTAGAAGCAAAATGATAATTTTGGAATTTTGATACTTTAATTAAATTTTAGGATTAACCAAAGGGTAAATGGGTAATTTTGATCATATTAAATTATTTTGTATGTTTGAAATATGATGGGTTAAGAGGTAGAAACCAACTTGTCGCATTCACCGCAGCTTTGTTCATTCTGATCCCACTAATGCTCCTTAGTTATCGCAGCTGTAAGGAGGGATTCACAATCCCCTTATTGCTTCCCAATCAATGGAAATCGCAAGTAATACTCCTGCTATACGTCATGGTCATGTTGCTCCTCTGTGAGCGCGTCTAGAAAAACTGATGACTATTACTCATTCCCGGATTGAAATGTTCTTATACAAATTTGATACGATTCAACGCAAAACTTGACACCAATTTCCTTAGAAATTAGGGCAAATATATATTATTGCAAAAACATCAAATACTCAAGACAAATACAGAAGATAAAACACATAATTCGAGAAGTAGGCATTCTCTCTCAATTTCTATAAATCGAGAGGTAGGAAATATCTCCCAAACATTAACCCTAAAAGTCACAGACAGTGATCTCATGCATACCAAACCCCAAACATATTAAGGTCTATTTATACTAAATAATAATAAACTCAATTTCCCTTAGGTTAATAAAAGACTAAATTGTCCTTAAGCTAAGCCAGCATAACACTGTCCCACACAGCAAAATACATGCATAGTTTCCTCATAGAAAATAGCATATTTATAATGAAAGAAATAGAAAAAAAATCATAAAAGGAAGAAAATAATTCATGCAAAATTACTAACGAGATGGTATCCTGGTGTGTCCTTCTCCGGTCCAGGAGTTTCGCGAACTGCAAAACAACGAAAAGCATAGATCCTGCTCTGCATCACTCTCACAAGGTAAGAAAGGCTTAGTCTTCTCTCTAAAGGCTTCTGTAATTGATCTACCACCATCTTAACAAAGTAATCACCTTGATGTATCTAAGGCAGTCTCACTGTAAAATTTATGCTCACATCCATTTCATGCAACTCTAGAAAACATACATCCTTCCAAAGACAGCCCTAATAGAATAAATAGTCATCTTTTTCTGACACAATTAGAGTCGAAACTGCACATAGAAGGGTATTTTCACAAAACAAGTCTCGAGCGGTTAAATTAACATGCTTCGCCCACTTCTCATACTAAGCGAAGTGCATTTGATAAACAAGTTTGTTTGGAGAAACTAAGCCTAAAATAAAATCTATGGAAAGTTTAACCACTCTTAGTAGCAACCACTAAGAAGGTAAAATGTTAGTCAAGTTATACGGCAACTCCTATAATAGGGGCTGCTCTTTTTCTGATATCGACTCATCGGACTAACTACCTTATAGGACAACCAACATTAATCATGTTTGAATCTCCCTTATTGGCGCAGCTCGAATCAATGGCATATCTCCCACATCGGCTAAAAACTGATACTCATCTCTGACATCTTCATTTTATCTTGTATCACTGTCTATTTCTTCAACTATTTCCTGCTCAGTGAAAGATAAAATGTAAAACTAATCCAATGGCTCAAGTACTTTGAAACCATTAAATAATCAAGCCAAACTACATGGATAAGTATCTTTTTAAACAGTTATCCAAAAACCAAAACAGAAAAAAAAAACAAAAACAAAAAAAGTTGCACTTCCCTGAATAAATGCATCAACTGAACCACTATATCTATACTAGAACATAGCTAATTGATGTCGTGGCTTCTTTATTCCTCAAAGGTGATGCTAATAAACAATATAAATATATAATTATGTATATTGTTCCAACAAAAAAAACCAAATTCATGCAAATTTTTAAAAAAGTGTGATCAAGCACTAATTTTGTGCCACTGCATATTCTTACATTTATATTCAGCTAGTATCACTAACAAGTAACAACACAGGATAAAATGTACAACTAATCAATGGCTCAAGTAGTTAGAAACAATTAAATAATCAAGCCTAACTACATGGATAAGTATCTTTTCACAAAGTTATCCAAAAACCAAAACAAAAAAACAAAAAAAAGTTGCACGTCCCTGAAGAAATGCATCAACTGAACCACTATATCTATACTAGAACATAGCTAACTAATGTCGTGGCTTCTTTATTCCTCAAAGGTGATGCTAAAAAACAATATAAATATATAATTCTATATATTATTCCACCAAGACAGACCAAATTCACATAAAATCTAAAGAAAGTGTGATCAAGTATTAATCGTCCACTGCTTTTAAAAGGTCCAACTATAAGATCCGAATAACATAATCCTTTTCATATGAACCGCCCACAAACAACTCCATCTGTGATCATCTTCGCCCTCAACAAAGCGCAAATCGTGTGATTCCTCCTGCCCTTCGCATATCGCCTGATACTTCCTATGTTCTCCCCCTCACCGACTTCACTCTCTATACATGATGTCAAAAGTTAGGGCATCGAGCAGCCACCAAAGTCATCTTTGCCTCCTTCCTCCCTTAACACTTCTAAAGTAAGGCAACCACCAAACTTCTTCCTCAGAAGCCACAGTCGCCTTCCTACTTCCTTGCTTGACAACAACTACCGAACCAGGCTTTGGCCAAACAACCCTCGATATGGTGAAAAACAACAATAAGCCTTCTTTCATGGTTATCTTCAAATTAGATTTAGGTTAGTTTGTGCAAACTAAATTGTAAATGCCTTAGTTAGCTCAGGTTATTCATACGTTAAGGATCAAATGGTTGTAAATTCGATTTAGTACATAAGATACCTTANAGCAGATTCAAGTTATCCCCAATGAGGAGGCGTCTGAGAGGAGCAAGGGGGTAAATAACGACGTGACAGACCTCCCCTGCATGTTTGGCTAACCAATCCGCGGAAGAGTTGCCCTCTCTATGAATGAATTTCCAATTTACTTCAAGATGTCTTTCAGCCATAAAAGTTAAAATACGTTTAAAAGTGCAAAATATATCCCAGAGAGGAAGAGAAATACCCAAAAGAGTATCATAGAGCAATTTAGAATCAATTTCCACCTCAATTTTATGAAAATTGAAAACAGTAGGCACCATTAAAGCCAGAAAAACTCCCCAGCATTTCATGACCAATGGGTTGTTAGCGACAACATGAGAGGTGAAATAACAGAGACACCTACCCTCAAAATCTCTAAACGTGCCCCCAGCCGCAGCATAATCAGGATGCCAACAGCCATCCACATTAATTTTAACAAAGCCCGGTGAAGAGGGAGCCCACCTAATGAGCCGGGGGGAGGGGGAGGAGGGGGCCTTAAATTAGGAACATCAATAGAACCGGCCCTTAGAACCTTATTGTAATAGGCAAGCACATAAGCAACAGTCATAGAAGCAGTGGGGGGGGGAAGTATTTAAAACTGTTTCTAGAGGTTCATAAAAACCAGAGGCCAATAAAGGGAGGGGAAACCCCCCTCTTTCAACATCAAAATTCTTCCATTGCCACAAATAATTGCTTCTATGACTATATATATATATATAGAAGAATCCCTTAAACATCTGTTTTTTAAGTGCAGGCTCTCTCTGGAAATTTGGCCGGAGCTTACTCAACTTTTTCATATTCATCTAACTCTAATGAGCTACGTTTCTATTGAGCAATGTTTG